>JAIFZK010000012.1:6547500-6580000 GCA_027481765.1 Tenualosa thibaudeaui | reverse complement strand
TGGTCTGTGCAAAGACCCAGGATCAAGTTTGCCACTACACTCTAGTTCCAGACAGTATCCCCGCTGTCCCCGTCCTCTTGGTATCTGCCCAAATGGGTCAGACTCAGATCCCTTAAGAGCAGAGCACTTACTGAGGAAGCAGCCCCCGCTGTTCGTGTACTATGCACAAGGCCCCCGACAATTAAAGTTAGCCATGGATGAAGCGAGGAAAGAAATAGGAGCGACGCAGACTTATAAATATTTAGCAGGATATAAAATGCATTTCTACCTCCTTGCGTCTGTGCCTGTGATGTTATTTAGGTTAATAGAGGTAAGAAAGGCAGAAGGTGTGTTTGAGTGTGTGTGTGTGTGTGTGTGTGTGTGTGTGTGTGTGTGTGTGTGTGTGTGTGTGTGTGTGTGTGTGTGTGTGTGTGCATGAGAGAAAGAGCGAGAGAGTGAGAGAGAGAGAGAAAGTGAGAGAGAGAATGGAGAATGGGAGGGGCACAGATAGTATGCCAGACAGATTCTGTGTGTGTGTGTGTATATATGTGTGTGTGTGTGTGTGTGTGTCTGTGTTTGTGCAATTGCGTGACTGTGCCTGTAAGTATGCTAGAACTTTTATCTAGAACAACTGACAAGTTCTCCAGGGCACAGCAGGAAATACACGGTTCGCCTGACTAGCTACTTTGTCTCCTCTGTCCTCTCTAATTTGGTTTGAAGATGAAACAAGTCCTCCAAATAAAGGTATTAAACAGAGCCTTCAAAAACACAGGCTAGATGTTGGATTCCGACTACAGTGAGCAGCTGGCACAGACACCCAAGCCACTCAAGACGCCAGATAACCATCCAACAGTAGATGTCTGCCGGCGATAAGCCCAAATTCTCCATTCAATTTTATTTTTAGAGGAGCTGTTTTTGTCTTCTGCCAGTTTTTTTTTTCTTCTCTTCGTATCCACCTTGTCCCTGTTTCCTTCCCCGTCGATCCTGCAAAGCAGAGCATTCCCGATGAGGGCCGGTCACTGTGGTCTTTGGCTGTTTGCGACCACTTTTCTGCTGTGGTTGACGGCACACGGCAGGTGGGCCACATGGGAAGGGATGCTGGGTCAAGTTGTTGTTCCGAAGCTCCACAGCACCAGTCAGGTCATGCACACACACACACACACACACACACACACACACACACACACACACACTCGCACACTCACACACATACACACACATAGAGGACAGTAGGTCTGCCTTTGAATTGTTTGGCGTTCATTGCTCAAGGGGCATCATGAAGTACGGACTTCAGCTCTTGATGATTTATGGTATTAAGCCTACACTTCTGTGGTAATGTCAGCTGAAAGCTAAAATGAAATTGGAAAGTTACTATCAAATCTTTCACTTGTTGCTAAAATCTGCCTTCACTGACACAGAAGCTGCTAATGTATAAACACATTACTTTCATTTTAATGCTAACATCATATGAAAATTGCTTGTTTTGTGGAAAATTATGTCCACTGCTTATTGTAAAACTACAGTTATATTATACTAGTGATGCTGTGAGAACCATTTGACCAAATATGCCATGTGTGTGATGAGAAAACCCTGTCTCCCTCTGTGAGAGTAATTTAGTCCATACTTTCAATACGTTCAATTTCAAAAACTGTGAAAATCCTCTCTCACAAGTACTGAGAAGACAGTCCAGGCATGGCGTATTTGAGTAAGTTCTTCAGACAAACCAAGTATGACAGATCCAGTATGCCTGCCAAGTGGCCCAGCTCGTCCGAATCCAAACCTTCATGCTCCCTTGGTCCACATGTCACATGCCCAGATTGCTCAAAAAAAAAAAAATCAGAGACACTTACAAATAGAAAGGCTTAAATGTCTGGAATACCAATTGTTATAACAGTTATTATATTCTACAGTAACTAAGCTAGAACAATTAAGTTATTTTGTTATTGTATTTTTTTTAAACAAAGCACAAAATAATGTCAACACTTCCCCCTCCTTTGGATATTAGTGTTCCAATGAACTCCCTTATTTCCCAAAGTTTATCTAGCCACCATGGGGTCTTATTGCTGCATCAAGAGCCCAGACCTTACAAGCGTCTACTGCTCTACAGCAGGAGTGTTAGCAGTGCGTCTCTGGGTCTTTGTAGTGTGTCTGGGGTGGTTATCTCAGGCCCCGGTCCCCAGGGCGGATGCCTTGCCTGGGGTAGTGGAGGCTGAAGGAGGGAAGAGTGGGGGCATGGAGGGGAGCATGAAGGCAGGGAGGTGGAGGTCGTGTGTTCGTCCCCAGAGGGGTGGGCTGTGTGCTGTTATGGATGTCTGCAGCTGCAACCTTGAAGGCTGAATTTTACATCTCATCTATTCTTCCCCATCTAGACTGTGACAGGATTAACTGTACCACCAGTAAGTGACTGTTCACGTTTTCTTCTTATCTTTCTTCTCTCTCACTCTCTCTCTCCCTCTCTCTGTCAGTCTCTCTATTCTCTCTGTTTTCTACACTAAAATGAAGGTTGATTTTCATGAGATGAAATGTGATATGTGTAGAGTTTGTGTTTTTATTTATTAGTTCTGTTTTTAGTTTTTGATTTTATTTGATTTTACCCTTACCGCCGAGTTTTTTGGTCATCTTGGAAGGACAAATCACTACCAGATTATAATCAGATTATATGATGCAAAGTTCAGACATTAAAGCCTAGTTTTTCAGTCTCTATGATGAAACATAAACAACTCTGCACAACATGCAGAGCTATATCATGCCTTTAGCACAACAAGCCATTGTAGTTGATCATAAACAAACTGAGTTTTGTTATCAAAAATGCCAACTGGACCCCTTAGGTAGTGGTGACCCACCACACACAGGCAGTATGATATAGGCATGCAGTACTTTATGACAACGTCAGTCAGATGTTTTTTTTTTTTCATGGTTCCATTGACGTTCAGAGAGAGTTTCTCCACTCACTGACAAAAACTGACTGTGGGACGATCCTGCGTCAGAGTCATTTCTGAATCAACCGCTATCAGGTTAACGACGAGTCCTGGTGTTAGCCTTAACTGATGATCCGTCACGCCCTGGAGTTTACAATTAACAAACCTTGACGTCCCCTGAAATCAAACAGAATGATGTCAAAGGCACGCTTCAGAAACAGAGGTGTTTTAGCCACGCACAATTTCCTCCTCCCCTCCCCCCTCCCTCCTTGCTGGCTCGCCTCTCTCCTCCTCCTTTAGTTCAGTCCTCGGTGGCACCGTGCAGAAATTGATGAGGCTTTTCAAGACGGAGAAATACGGAGTGTGATTTTATTATTCCCATTAACCTGTCTGCTCGAGCAGCAACGGGCAGGGGGTAGAGAAGAGATAAGAAGAGAATGGTTAGAGAAGAGGAAGAAGAGAAAAGAAGTGAAATGTTGAGCAATAGAGACGAGGAGAAAGTGAAGAAAGGGATAGGTGCGGTGGTGAAGGGAGTATGAAAAGAGGGAGGGCACAGCAGAGAGGAAATGGTGAGAGAGAAAACATGCAGAAGAGAAGAATACAGAGGGGAATGAAAGAGGGAAAGCAGCAAAATTAAACAGGAAGGAAGTGATGTCAGAATCTGAGAGCAAAGTAAAAATTAGAAACGACATGGACTGCAGACAGATGTTGGTTAGGGGTCTCTTGGAAGGAGAGGTCTGTGTGTGTGTGTGTGTGTGTGTGTGTGTGTGTGTGTTGGGTTAGCTGTTCCGGTGAGTTACACAGCAGTGTTTTGGAAAAAAAACTCTCTCCTTGGCATCCATGATTTAATAGGCAGATGAATAAGTGATGGCTGCTCAGAGGTCACTCATGATGCACTCTGGTTTTCACGCTGAATGACGCACCAATTAATGCTGCAAACATGCATACAGTTTTGCTGTCAAATATTCCCTTTTTTCACTTGGTTTTTTCCCTCTGTCTTTTGTTTCTGTTTGGTCTCTCCTCTTCTCTAATTCTAGCTAGTCAATTCTTTCTCTGTCTCTTTCTGTCATTCTTGCTCTCTTGTAAGAGACTGCTACTGAAAATTACATGGCTAGCTGCTAAAACTCTGTTAATTGCAGCAGTAAATTCGAAGGTATCTTGTAATTAGTTAAACCAGATGTTGCAGAACGTGTGCACTGAGAAATTAATATGTTTGTCAAAGGTGCTGTTGTGATCCAATTATGCACACTTTGATAAAATAGCAGAATTTCTGAAGGATGCAGTGCTGATGCCGTTTGATTGGTAAGCAAAAGGGAAGAAACACACACTCAGGCATGCTGTGAAAAGCAATGATGTCAAAGGCATCTCCCTACGTATGTGATATGTATAGACACACACACACAAACACACACACACACACACACACACACACACACACACACACACGCACACACACACACACACTTGTACATAAGTGTGACTTTGTGATAAAACAATCCAATTATAATGATAGGCCTGGCCACCAGTTGCCCTACGGTATGTTGAGTAGTACACGTAAAGTGTTCATCATGCCGATGTCTTACTAAACAATGCTATGGTATGCAGTACTGCTGAGCTTCTTTGCAGCAAATTCACTGTGCAGAACATGCCATTGTGAATATACACAAGAGAATACAGAGCAGATCCAGGGTGGTAAGACAGTGTGAATGGAGAGAAGATAGACTGTTACTCCTCTGAGCACGCTGTGTGTGTTACTTTAATCTCCTTCATAAGCATTACCCCATAACTCTGAAATTACACCTCAGGATTTATGGACTAATATTACGTTGTTTAGCTCATTGCAAGTTCTCTGAGTCAATAACTCCAAGCCTCTGCTTCCTTACTAACTCTTATATGCAACATTATTTGGTTTTATGGCAACCTTTTTTGTGTAGCATTATTTTTTAGTTGATTAAGGCAAAAAGTGAGGCTTATGACAAATATGCTTTATCATGCCAGTTGTTCTTTAAAAAGTTTAAGTGTCTGTATTTTGTAGACCTTAATTCATTTACTCTGTCAGGCTGTGTAATCCTGGTCAACTGGGCAGGGGAGAAATCTCTGCACTGACTTAAAGAGCACATCACTGTCAATTAGGGCCCTGGGATCCCTAGGGCGTCCCCTGTGCTGCCTGAAGAAAACACTGCCACTTTGACTTAAACACTGTTAACAAGCAGAGTGACAACAATTCTAAAAATATATACAGTGGATGGATGCCTTCTTCTATTCTGTTTCTCTTTTCCTCTTTCTCTCTCTCTCCCTCCCTCCTTTCCCCTGTATGTATGTTTGTGTGTTGTGTGTGTGTGTGTGTGTGTGTGTGTGCGGCAGCTGCATAGATGCACATGCATTTATTTATTTCTTTGAACATCTACCTGTAGTTACACCATCCTGTTGTAGCAAAAAACAAGAAAAGCAAACATTTAGCCAAGACGCCAGGCATTCTGTTATTTAAGGCTTGCTCATTTAAACCATTTTGTGCAATGGTCAGGTCTGTTTGACTTAATATCTGATTGTACGAGAGGTATTTCATGAATCCCTGGCTCTCCTCACTGCTCATAACCACTCCACAGTTTGCACTGAGTTGTCTGTCCATTCGTTCAAAGCAAGACAACATAGATTTCTCAATGACACATTTAAAAGTTATTGGGTGAGAAAACAGAGTGAACAGAAAAGAGTAAAGGTTCAGATTAACATTCAATGTGAGGACAAGCATTTTTATAACTTACTGTGCACAAATACTACATCTCTATTCTCCATTCGCTATTCCATTGCTAGGCAGCAGTATATGGTAAGATTATTGGTTGAGAAGGATTTTTTTAACACTAAATGAAAAGGGACAATAGGAAACACAATTTGGTGCCCTTAAACTTGATTAGTTTTAAGTGGAGCTGGTGTGCACAGGCTAATATAGAGCTTGTGACTGAGACATTGGTAAAGGATAAATTTATAGTACAGGATACCTATGGCACTCTGCCTCTGAACACTGTGCCTCTCATTTATGCTGTGTAGCCTGTGCAAAGCCACGGTACAGTAATGAAAAAAAAAAAACTACTCTAGGTTAAGTTTTTAATTACTTTACAATGTGGAATAGACATATGCTACTCAGAGAAAACTTGAGAACTTAGAGATCATTTAGAGGACCATCTTTGTTAATGCCACAATAAGCAAGTTGCACTATTTATTATCTTTCCTTAAAAAAAAAAAAAAAAAAAACAGAGGAGCTCTGGGTTATATATCAAATCCGTCTTGTGCATCTTTGACCAAAGTATTAGTGTAGCAACTGCTGGTAGTTTCTCTCAGATTTTCATTTCAACTCCCACCGAGCACTCTCGGGTGTGATTGCAAAGTTTCCATGGTGACCTAGCAGGATCCCATTATGACCTCATATGGTCACCTAGCAAGCGGACATTATTACTTCATAATCACATCTTATCCTTGCTCGCTTGAAGATAAAGATACTTTGCCGTCCTTCTGCTGGGTCTGGCAATAAGCGGGTCTCTATGGAGAAATCAATCACAGCATATAGTTCTACTAGCCCTGGAAGTGGATGACCCGAAGTAGTTATTTGACTGAGCACTTCCAGCCAAGCCAAGGCCTTATCTTATAGTAAAGCTTCTCTAGCAGAAAACAATGCATTTTAAAAGACCCTTCACCATAATGCCTTCCCCTTTTTCATTTAAGGTCTGCAGTGCACAGTTTGGGTTGGCCAGAATTCCAAATGGAGTTCACATGGCCTTTCATGTGGTAGAAGTCGCTTTTATTATCTAGGTGGCCTAAAAAAATAAAATAAAATAAAATAAAATCCTCAGGCACATATTTGGTCCTTAAGTAGCCCACTTGTTTATTGCTTACCGAGCAAATGCAAGCCTCTGAGATTGTGAGTATCCCGGCGAGTCAGGGATTTGCATATGTATAGCGTTAGCTCCTCAAAATGACAGAGGCAAGAGGCGAGAGTAAATAGCTGCGGATGCACTTCGGTGGAGTGAACTTGGCCCTCTATGAACTGTCAGTGTGAGATGTTGAAGGCCTCGCCTGACACACTGCCAAAAGAGGCTGACGGTTTTTGTCCCGGGTTTATACATTTTGTCATCATTCTGCAACACTTTTGACGAACATAAACAACAACAAGAATGACAACAACAACAAAATATGCTAGAGTGGCTGATGTCTGCCTTTTGCTGTCGTGTTCCACTGTCTGCACTCGTTCACTTTTTTGGTCTTTTTTTTCCTTTTGTGCCATCCCTCTCTTCATCTTTCTTTCTCTTCCTTTACTACCTTTGTCTGTCACACCTTCTGCCTCACATCCCTTAAGCCTGTCTCTTTTTGTCTTTCTTTCCCTCTATTCTTGTCTTGCCATCTTCCTTTAGACCTTCCCTTCTTGAACAGACCCTCTCTGGGGATTTTATTTCTTTTCTCTCTCTCTCTCTTTGTAGAGGTGGTATTTGTTTTCTGCCAGATGGAATGGGATCATTTGCAGGTCTCTGTGCGTCGGAAGTCATTGATTCAGTGTTTCATGTCGACTTGATGCTTCAGAGCTCTTCGCCACTTTGATGTGATGTGGCGTATTTCTGTGGCACCACCACCACTGCTGACTACACAACCACGGTGGCTGAGTGGCTCAACACATGTTGAGCTGAAGTCACTGACAGAAGATAGAATGATGCCAGACATGTGTCTCCATAAGATTTAGTAAATTAGATAGTGAGTGTATTAACAGAAATTAATAATAATAATAATAATAATAATAATAATAGTAATAAATAAGTCTGTGCATTTGGAAAGATAAATATAATGGATAGCTGTTTGAGGAACCCTCTTTTACACCTCATGTCAGTCCATGGGCCATTCGTATTTTATTTTTTATCAAGTAGATGCAAGCCTAACCTTTCATAGCTTTCATATGTTTCTTGTAGTGGTTGAATCAGTATTTGCAAGTGCAGTTTTGATCCATGCCTGGCTCGTAACCATGACATTTCATGCTGTGGTTTCAGATTAATAAAATGAGATGGTAATTATGGGATGGCGAGGCTGGTGTAGAGCTGGCACAGACCTGCTAGCTAGCACTTTGCTGCTGTGGGGGATGTGACTACAAAGTGCACCCACAGTGCACAGTGACAAACTCCCACAGAGAGGGAGAGAGGGAGAGAAAGGGAGGAAAAGAAAACAAAGCAATATCTTGACACCCCTATCCTCCCCATGTTACAATGGAGACAAAGTTGCTGTCCTGAGTGGCGTTTAGCAGCAAGGGCTCCTTACATGAGCATCTCTCTAGCTCTCTCTCTCTCTCTCTCTCTCTCCCCCTCCTTTGAGGGAGGTGTCCCCTCAGGGGAGCCGTAAATGGCTTTTCATGTCAGGTTCACGGCCCTGGGCCCCGTTTCGTTCCTGTCTCATTTTCTGCGCTGCTGCGCTCTGATGGAGGGGCCAGACTCCCGCTCTCTCCAGGACACACACACACACACCGTGACATCACCGCCCGATCCACACGCACACAAACACACACAAACACACGCACACAACAGTCACTGTCTTCCTGTCTGAAGGATGAGCTCATGGTAGATGCACACATACACACACACACCATTCTGCTTGTCTGGAAGATGAGCTCATACATGCACAAATGCACAAATGCACATGCATCAGTCATTATGGTTTTAGCTATTAATTATTAAGTATTTTAAGGCTGTAGTCTGTACAAAATGTCTGAAAGGTTTGTAGTGTGTCAGTACACGATTGATGGATACCATTGACTAGGGCTGAGAAATATTGACATTAAAGGAGATTCTTTTGGAGATCTAGTGTGGTTGTATTTTCAAGAGTCTGTGTTAGTGGAAGAAAGACCTCCTTCACAAGAGACCACTATTAAAAGAATGATTTTTTTTTTTTTTTATTCTCAAGGAGTCAGGTGAGTTATTTAAAAAGGCACAGGCTAACCAGAGAGGAAAGTATGGACCAAAGATAAAAGAACCTTCCAAGAAAATAAAAATCACAATCCGTATTTGCTGTCCTCAGCCAGTTACGTGACAAGGACTCATCACCTAACAATTGACGCCTCACGGTTTTTCTCACGGAGCCAGTACGCGGCCATGCAGAAGACAAACTCCCTCCGGTTTCCTGTCGTGGCGGGAATCGTCATTACCGTTTCAAATATCATTTACAATGCATATGTCTGACAATGAGGAAACACAACGCTTTGCAATTCCCGTGCTATGAATAAGCAATTTGGAGCCAGGCAGCAGCTTGCACAACGACGCCTTCAAAGCCCACCCTCATCATGCTCCCTGAGTGTCATGGTGGAGATGTGCTGCCATCTAGTGGGACAAATTGGCATTAAAACAGTTCCGTAGTGAGAGTGACCAGTACTCTTGTAGAGAATAAATAGATTTGATATTTACCTTATACATTGTAGCAAAGTGGTAATTGCCTGATTTTGTTGTGGTAAGTCTTAGTAAGGTATTGGTTCAGTAAATATACATTCTGGTAATGTCATATTGATGCCAAAATTAAGATTGTTTTAAATATTTGGGAGACGGTATAGAAGGCAGAGGAAATCACTTCTTGAGAGGTTGTGTTTTTAATGCATTCTGACAGATTTATCTTGAGATGCCTTTGATGTGTAAATTCTCCTCTTGCCTCTTCTGTTTCAAACAACTACATTTTCTTGTTTTCGTTTCACTCCAAAATTGTTTGTATTTCAACTTTTTCATCTTTCTCTTGTACCAGTAATGTGTGTGTGTTTGACTGGATGAGTTTGTGTGCGCGTGTATGCAAGTGTGCAAGCGTGGTGTTTGTGCGTGTGTGTGTGTATGTGTTAACCCGTGTTTGGGGTATTCTACAGGCAAAGGGCCCGAGACTCTTTCTGCCGGTCAGAATCTGAACGATAATGAATGGCACACAGTGCGCGTGATGCGCAGAGGAAAGGCTTTGATGCTGTCAGTGGATGATTTGCCTCCTGCTGAAGGTATCAATACACCATCGTCTCTCCCTCTCTCTCTCTCTCTCCTATTTCTCTGCCTCTTCTTCTCCCTCACCCTCTCTCCTCCGCCTCTCTCACCTTCTCCCCTCTCCCTCTCTGTCTGCTCTTGGATTTTCGACCATCTCTCTCGATTCATCCATTCCTTGTGTGTTCCCTCTATATTCACCTTCTCTGCAATTTGCTGCCCTTCTTTCTCTGTCTCTCATCTCTGTCAATGGGATTTGGGTTGTAGCCAGCCTAAAATAAAGCACCCAGGTAAGGCACAGTCTCCCTAAGGGGCCTACTATCCAAAGAGAGAGGACATGTAACACAGGAATACAGATAAGACAATATCCCAGGAGGTTTGGTCATTTTCCACCTGAAAGTGGTGCTATGGCTGTTTTATGTAATGTTGATGTCTTCCTGCCTTTGTAAGTGTGCTGGTGGAAATTGTGTGTGCTGATGGTTGTTATAATGTGAGTGGGTAGAGTGTGCTTCTCTGCATGAGACAGGATGTTGTTGTTGATGTGTCTGTGTATGTCCTCATTAAACTGCTTCAAATAAAGGCATTTGGCAGAGAGCTTAAAATAATTGGTTGGCAACAGGCGTGAAGTAGCCTTGCGCCGGATAGTTGAAAGGAGTGTCACAGTATCTCTGTTTTCGGGTGTGTGGAGTCATTAACTTCCTCTTCTGTCCTCTGTCCTCTCCGCTCCACTCCACATTTCCCCACCCCGCACCTCCTCCCACACAAGGCCAAATGGCCGGGCACCACACGCAGTTGGAGTTCCACAACATCGAGACGGGCATCCTGACAGAGAAACGCTTTGTCTCGCTGCCGCCTTCCAACTTCATTGGCCACCTGCAGAGCCTCCTGTTCAATGGCATGGCCTACATCGACCTGTGCAAGAATGGCGATATTGACTACTGCGAGCTCAATGCCATGATTGGCTTCAAGAACATCATCGCTGACCCCATCACCTTTAAATCCCGCTCCAGCTACGTGGCACTGTCTACGCTCCAGGCCTACTACACCATGCACCTGTTCTTCCAGTTCAAGACCACATCATCTGATGGGCTCATCCTCTTCAACAGTGGCGACGGCAATGACTTCATTGTGGTGGAGCTGGTGAAAGGGTGAGTGTGTGTGTGTGTGTGTGTGTGTGTGTGTGTGTGTGTGCTGCTAAAAGACATGGGGACAGAAGTCTCATGGCACTGCGGTTAACATTACCACTTGGGAAGTCAGTTTTTGGAATTCTGGTAAAGTTTCTTTGGATAAAAGAGACCACAACATAACATAACCTTAACTATGTTTTTCTGTAATTTTGCAGTTCCTGTGTTGCTTCTTGTGTATTGTGATGTTAAATTGTGACTTTAGCAGGGACAGGTACTTCTGTGAGGGAGAGTTCAGTCACAGACAAACAATCACCAAACAATCTCTATGACATCTGGAACAATCTGAATAAATCAAATGGTTGGCAAGGAAAATGGAGCTGAAATTTCATTCTCTGTGAAGGTCATGAAAGTTAAATTGTGATTTTAGCAGGCACAGGTACTTCTGCGTGGGACTGTTCAGTTACAGACAAACAATCACCAAACAATCACTATGGCATCTAGAACAATCTGAATGAATAGAATTGTTGGCAGGTAAAATGGAGCTGAAATTTCATTCTCTGTGAAGGTCATGAAAGTCACTCTAATTATGCATTAGAAACCACACAACTGAATTATTAAATACTTGAGATACGAATATGAATTGTGGTAGAAATGCCCCTAGTACTGCATGCAAACATAGGATATGTAATATCAAGTAGTTTCACAGTATGATATCTTAAAGTGTCAAGATTTTACTAAAGATTATTGTGATTCGAGGTCTTCTCCTGATCTCTCAAAGCAATGTTTTTTAATCACTGTTTGTTTTCCCATGCATGAACTTGAAAGTGTGATCCCAGACAATAAACTCAGCCTATGTTTACCCTGCTAGATGCTTTGTGAATTCCGACCCTGAGCTAGCACACTCTGGGGGATTTGCCAAAGCACCAGAGCTGCACTGTATAGCACAAAGCCATTGGCACTCCACAGCTAAATGGCTTGATTTTGCCCATCGGTCAGCTTTATTGGTTCTTCCCCAGAGGGAGCCAACGATCTGTACCTTAGCCATATGCCCCTTACTGCTTCCTATGCTACATAAAGCTCTTGATGCTTCCTGTTGGAAAAAAAAAAAACTTTATTGTTGGGACAAATGTGAAAACCAGGGTGGCTGTGTCTGTGTGTGATGTTCAGAACCAGAGGATATTCAGTAGCTCTGTTTTTGTGCAGTGGGGCTGTTTTTGTTAGATGACTTCTTTACAGAATGCCTCTAAGACAGTACCCAATATAAAAGGACAGGAATCTTGCAGTGTTTGATAAAGCCGTAATTAAATTTGATTCCAAGGGGAAGAGCTGCACTTAACCCATTTTAGTGAAAAAAAAAATTGTGTAGGTGTGCTTATTACCTCAAATGAAAATAACCTTTTTTAACAGAGATTTCTTTTTTTTCTTTTCCCCACCCAAGGCAATCAATTTTTGAAGGCAGGGGTCATAAGCTAATCACTTTAAAAGACATTAATGTCGCACAGATGATGAAGCCCAAAGGTAATTGGTAGCATTTCATGTGAGGAAAATGGATTTGCCATGCGCTGTGACATTTGATTGTGTCACAGTGATCATCCAATATTGAAATAAAGACAGTGTGCTGTCTGTATGTCTGTTTGTGGTCTGACTTTGGGAGAGATCTGGGCAGAGTCTGGGCTGCTCTTGTGTGAAAAAAACAAAAATCTCAAATTCTCAACTCCAGTTTCGTTTGGCTAAGAATTCTAGGATAAATGCAGTGTGAATCAATCAATAGTCCTGTTTGCCGTTGCTGAGTGTCGTCAGTAGGTATGAGAATGGACCTAACTGATAGGGGCACAGGAAAATGAAACTGACACAAATTTCCATGTGCCCCATCGGTAAGTGTTAGCTGCTGTCTCGGAAATTCTGTTGCACCAAATTCTCTTGTTCTCATATGTACATACGGCAATGTCAAACAACAGGACTACTGATTAATTCACACCAGTTTTTTTCTTTAAAGCCTTTTAGTCACACATACATATCAGATCAAAACATGTCTTTCTCTTGTGTATGAAGTGCTTGTCTTCTCATTTTTTTCTCTAGGTATCTGCACTATGTGTCAGACCTGGGGAATGGTGCCCATCTTATCAAAGGAAACTCCAACAAGCCTCTGAATGACAACCACTGGCACAATGTCATGATCTCCCGGGACACCAACAACTTACACACTGTCAAGATAGACACCAAAATCACCACTCAGACCACTACTGGGGCCAAGAACCTGGATCTGAAAGGTAACAGCATGCACTAGTTTAAAAATCCAAGGCAAGGGCAGACCATCCATACGATTTATCAGCATTCTGAGTAGGCAGAGAAGCCTCCCATTAGAAGGCTAGACCAAAAGCCACTGGAACAAATTTGTTTATATTTCTGGAGCATACCTCACATCCTTCCAAATGGATAGGCATTACAGAGAGGAAATAAATTCCCATTTCCCTTCAGACCTCCACGTTTGTCCTGAAGAGGAATGCAATTATTCTTGGAGAGCTATCCATAGCAGATTAGCTGCTAATCCATTCCATAGTCAGCATCCCTCCCAGTCAAATATGAACATTCCTTTAATTACAGTAGCAGTGTACAGTGTCAGTCATATGTTATTCCACAGGGGGGCAGTAGTGTTGCGTGAGCTCTAGAGCTTTAGTACTGTAGACACTCTAACAGAAGGTGGCACCTTGGCACCTTGTTCCTCACAGCTCAGAATTGTTCAGGCATTAGAGGATGATTAGCTATTTTCACAGGGCTTCCATTTTAACATGCCATATGTTATATTACTGTAATGGAGTGGTAGTTTGGGAACAAAATTGAACATTCAAACATTGTTTTAATTTATATCATTGAAACGGTTTCTAGAATGTTCTTGTTGTTTCACTCTCTGCTGTCACAGCTGCCACTGTTCAGCAGTAGCATTAAGTGCAGTAATGGGTATGTTTGACAGCATAAATTACATTGGAACTGTAATAAGATTACACATTACTAACAATAATAACATTATCCGACACTGGTGATATAATATGGTTAGGACAATTATATACCAGTCCTATACCAGTCCTAGATGTATTAGCTTTCTTCTTCTAAATAGCTTTCTTCCTAAATGAGGCCCTATCCAAACACATTACAGTCTATTTAATGGGGCAGTCTGTTTAATGGAGCAGGATGCCCCCCTTTGTTTGTCTTCAGTTTTTGGAACCTGGGTTTTGTGAAAAGTCCTAGGTGACCCAGGAGAATGAAGAGCTAGTGGATCATGGGGAGATGTTATGTTATGGAAAGTGTTTACAAATACATAGCATCACTGACTTTAAGGAGGCTCTCCTGCTTATTTAGTAGCCAGTCTGATGGACACATGTCCTTCAATTGCCTCTCTTGCCAATTGTGTCTCTTCCTCCATGTGCAGGTGATTTGTACATTGGCGGTGTTGCCAAGGAGATGTATAAGGAGCTGCCCAAGCTGGTCCATGCCAAGGAGGGCTTCCAGGGCTGCCTGGCATCAGTGGACCTGAACGGACGGCTCCCCGACCTCCTGTCCGATGCCCTGGCCTGCGTGGGCACCATTGAGAGGGGCTGTGAAGGTGAGCTTCATTGAGGGGGCTTTTGTGCATGTCTGTACATGGCAGTTATTATCCATAGCGCTTCTGTGGCAGTGTTATCTGTGAACGGGAGCTGGAAGAGCTGGCATAGCATCTGCATCTGAAATTGAAACAGCCCCATCGGTTTGCCATTGTGGTTGTCCTTTTACAATGTCAAATGGTTTTTGTCTTTGAAGCCATTGGAAATGGTGCAGTGGATCTGAATTAGAACAGGCATTATCTGTGCTTTGAGGCAAAATGGTGTCTCCACTTCTGTGTAATGTGGAGAAATAATAAGGGAATTATTTTCTCTGCAGTACTGTCTAATGCATACTTCTGGTGTGTCACATATGTGAAACTCCCTTTCAATGCTTTACCATAACAACAAAATTATAAATTGGATGTGAAAAGTTCCTGCATGCCATTTGTAGAATGCAGTGAAAAGGACTAGCGTTGTACACCATGGAATGCCCTATTTGATGACTCGTACTGTTATTTGTGTAAGCAACTAAATAGAAGGCCCCTCAAGATAAATACATTACCACATGACCTCATACACTCCCATACACACAAACAAACACACACAGAATAATACACACACACACACATACACTCTCTCTCTCTCTCTCTCACACACACACACACACACAAACAAATACACACAAGTACACACACTCACACACAGGCACACAATTGCACTCACATGCAATGCACACACACTTTAGACCCTGTAGCCCAGAGCATAATGTAACAGCCCTCCAGGCTGCAATCCTCTTGGTATGTTCAGGAACCCCGGCTGCTCCTCTATCTCCACCACTTGCTTTTTATTTGACCATAATCAGATTACACTACCGGAATTATTTGTATTGTTCGAGCTGTTTCTCATGCCCTCTACCATGCTCCCCCTATCCAAACCCCTCCGCTCCCGTTAAATGCATGCTCTGTGGAGCCAACTATTTGCCAGGAGTAAGCCTCTTGAATAATGGATGGCCTTATTTTTTGTTGCGTCCACAGAATCCATTTTGGCC
The DNA here is from genome assembly GCA_027481765.1 of Tenualosa thibaudeaui. Classification (NCBI taxonomy): domain Eukaryota; kingdom Metazoa; phylum Chordata; class Actinopteri; order Clupeiformes; family Clupeidae; genus Tenualosa; species Tenualosa thibaudeaui. The sequence goes on along the minus strand of JAIFZK010000012.1, from coordinate 6,564,376 downwards.
AGTGTAATGTTTGAGCCTCATGCAGAAATAAATATTTGATTTTTCCCTCTTTTTTTTTTTTTCTTTTTCCTTCACTGTGGTTTAATTCTACCCGTCATATTGAATACCCTGCTGCTTTGGCGGTTATACAAGGAGACAGTGCACAAATCCGTGCATTGGTCTGCATCCTGAAGCACTGAATGGAAGTGCTCTGACTCATCTGTTTGTTACTGTGGCAAATGCTTCAAACCCATGGAGAGCGCAGGTTCTATCTGGGGGCCAATCAAGATATGAAAAAAAGGGAGAAGGGAGGCTGGTGTGTTTATGTGGGTGTTGAATATATATGTGTGTGTGTGTGTGTGTGTGTGTGTGTGTGTGTGTGTGTGTGTGTGTGTGTGTGTGTGTGTGTGTGCATGCATGCGTGTGTGTGTATGTGTGTGTGCATGCATGCGTGTGTGTGTGCGTGTGCGTGTGTGTGTGTGTGTGTGTGTGTGCATGCATGCGTGTGTGTGTATGTGTGTGTGCATGCATGCGTGTGTGTGTGCGTGTGCGTGTGTGTGTGAGAGAGAGAGAGAGAGAGAAAGTGAAAGAGAGTGTATACACAAGTGTTTTTGTTTGTGTTGTATGTATTATTTTCAAAGTTTCTACCCCACAGGAGGGAAGTTACACACATTTGGCCCATGGCGTTACATCATGACTACATGACTACATCCTTTGTCCCCCCACCCCTGCCCTTTTTTTTCCAAATATCTCTCTGTTTGCAACTCTGGCCTTTGCTTTCATCTCTCTCTCTCTCTTTCTCTTTCTCTCTTCTCATGCTCCTCTACCTCTATCTGTCTTTCCTCTCTCTCCCTCTTGCTTTCACTCTTTTTTTCTTTCTTTCATTCTTTCCATCTCTCTCCCCTCCCAAGTTCTGTGTCTGTCTCATCTGTCTCTTTGTCCCCTCCAGCCCGTGTTTTTGAGGTGTAATACAGCCGCTAACATTCTGAACTGCTTTTACTAACATCTGGTGTATTTCTTGCCTTTTCCTTTCTGTTGTTTCTTTGCTGACAAAGTTGCATTGATGAAAGCTGACTTGCAAGGTAGATAGCTTTGTTTGTTTGCAATAGAGTCTGACCCCCACCTCCCCTCCTCCTCCTCCTCCTCCTCCTCCTCCCCTGTCACCCTCCCACTCCCATCCCTCTTAATTGTCCCTCTGCATCGTCTCCCTCTGTCACCATAGCCGTCACCGTAAACCTCACCGTCCAAAAGCTCAACGATGGCTCCGAACGTTTCTTCGCCTCATGCGGGTTGAGCCCCTCCCCCCCAACCCCCCTAGCCCTACCCTTTACTTCCACCCACCCCCTCACACTCAAGCACACAGCACACTAAGGATGACGTGTCTTGTTTCATCGAACGTGGGGCAGATTTGATTGCAGTCTTGCCATCACCTTTGCCATCCGTCTCACCTCCGGCCATTCAGCTTCATTCAGTGTTAATCGCTCTTGATTTTTCTCTCTCTCCACATCTTCCATTCTTTGAATGCATGCTTGTTTACATGGCTCATTCTCTCCCTGTAGGCAACTATATATGTGATCAGCTGCATGCTGTCTTTTAAATGGAAGATTTGTAAATATATGTGACCTTAAATCAGTAACTTTGATTAAAAAGCCAAAAACATATGCAGGTCACCTGTTAACTGAAATTAAATCAGTTAAACTTATGTTAAAGCTAGTCTTGAACATAACATAAACTAATTTATTCACATAAACAGTTTGTAACCCAGTAAAACAGTGATTTAATTAGAAATCTATAATATTATACCAAAAAGGCATTTAAAAATGTTTAAACTGCCATAATGAATCAAAAGAGTATATGGCAAAAATGCCATAAAAAATGCCATGCCAGAAATGTAATCCTTTAGATAATACATAAACTATGCAATTTCTGTAGCCCTTAAGAAAGATCATAAACATATTATTAATATTGATGCTAAACATTTTAATAATACATAAATACAATAGATGTTATATTGTATAATGTGGTATAACTAGGCTAGTGAGCATCCATACTAACTCCCTCTCATTTCACTGGCATATCCTCATTGTCAAAGGACAGATGAACAGACTGACTGACGGACTTTTAACTTGTCATAACCATACTTAAACAAGTTCTCTGCCTTTTGTTCTTCCCCTTTCCTTCCCTTCTCTTTCTTTGACATCCAAAGTCAGCAACACAACTGAAACACACACACACACACACAGCTTTGCAGACAGATTTACACATGCAAACATACACTATACTACACTTACGGATATGTACTGTATACAGACTGTAGCACAAACACATATCCACAAAAACTGTGGTATCAGATCTTTTTCCCCCTCTCTCTCTCTCTCTCTCTCTCTCTGTCCTGTCTCCCCCTCTATTCCTATCTTGCTGACAACATATTTCTTTTTTTCCCAAAAGGAGATCAAATACTTACTTTTTTCTCTCTTTTAGCCTAATGGTGAGACCTTCCATATTCTCATTGATCTCTGGACATTGGGTCAGTGTATCAAAAGACTCAATGATTTCTTTCCCTCTTTGTGTCTTGACTAGCCCTCTCAGAACATATAGCATATGGCAGGATTAAAAAGCATCTAAAAGTGACATAAAAAGATGATAAATGGAACTCAAACATTTCTATAAAGATGTTGCACTTACAAATAAATTGTTAAAAGCTGCATGAAGGCTCAGTGATTGTTCTCCCTCTAGTCTTTTTGCTGCAGTGTATGTGTGAGTTCTGTTCTCTTTGTGTGTGTGTGTGTGTGTGTGTGTGTGTGTGTGTGTGTGTGTGTGTGTGTGTGTGTGTGTGTGAATGAATGTGTACCGTCTGCTCTTTTTATGTGGTTATGTTTTCATGAGTGGATGTAAGAGACCATGTCTTTCTGTGTGTTGGAGGTCCACTGGAAGAAAATGAAGGAAAAAAAGAAAGAACAGAAAAGAAAAAAAAGAAAAGAAGTGAAAAACAAAAAGAAAAGAATGGCACATATGGACCTGCATTTGCTCTGAGCGCAGGCAGACTCAATTAAGCTACTCTGGTAATGGATACTGGTTAAGTTATGTTGCCCATTGAGTTCGGGCACATACCGTAATGTTGGCTAAATGGCCTATTTATGTATGTCTTTTCCATACCTGTTTTTGCCTTATGGACTGGGGTTGGTATTGTTCAACAGTTTTATTTATTTATTTATTTTTTTAATTTCCCATCTCCCTTGCTGTCTCAGTGAGTAAGTGACTGGACACAGCTCTAAGTTAAGGGAAAAAAAATGTCCAACAGCTGAATTTCTCACCAGTAACCCGAGTAAACTCAACTAACATAAACATAAAATCTTTTAAAACCCTGAACCACAGTGCAGTACAGTATGAGCAGTACAATCACAATACAGTGAGCAAGAGAACAGAAGTTTGAAACAAAAGTAAATATATATTCCCCCCACCCTGTTCTATTTCCCTCTCTTTTTTTCTCCCCCTCTCCTTTCCCTCTGTTTCTCTCTCTCTCCCTCTCTCTCTCCTGCTCTCTCTCTGTCCTGTCTCCGTGTACAGGCCCCAGCACCACGTGTCAGGAGGACTCTTGTGCTAACCAGGGCGTGTGTCTCCAGCAGTGGGAGGGCTTCACCTGTGACTGCAGCATGACGTCGTTCGGTGGACCACTCTGCAGCGATGGTGAGTCAAGGCTCTGTTCTCCCTCGCTCTGGTTTTTGGTGTAGGTCCCTCTCTCTGAAGGACACACACATACACACGCGCGTGCACACACACACACACACACACACACACACACACACACACACACACACACACACACACTGTGTCTCACATTCTCTCTCTCCCTCACCTTCTCACTTAATGTATGGCTCCACATCCCACAGAGCCCCATCAGACACACCAGATCTGTACAGATTTGGACAACCACATGCTCCAGTGGGAGATTGAGAAAAGTAGCAGAAAGTTCTAACCCTCAGGCAAAACATCTCCAACTTGTGTACAGTTAAACTCACACACAATCCTCCTGCACTAGCTGCAGAACCAAAACATTCAAACTGCCACGTGTCTCATAAAATGTGGTCTTCACTCGACAGTAATCCTACTCTTTCATGCACACTGATGTGACAGGGAGCATGTTTACATGAACACCAAAGAATGTATTGTTGCCATTATCGGTTAATGAGAGATCCGTTTAACACACCTAGGTTTTCCTCATTATTCTTCGAGACATGTACACACCTTAATTGGGTTTATTTTTTTGTTTTATATCTGCGCCTGTGCAGGACACATTGACAAATATAAAAACTTGTTTGCAACTGTTTTGCAACAGTTAACAATTTGTTAATGTTCGGTTTTGTTTATCTGATTTCTTAAAAGCATGTAAGCACAAAAACTGATTTTTACAGTTAACTGATTAATGTCAGTTATTCGTTTATGGTAATCATATAAACGCAGCTAGTGATGAGTCAACATTAAGGATTCACCCTTCTCATTGCTCAAGTAAGAGCTGTAGCTTTATTTTTTTGCAGTAAAAAAATATTTAGGTCCACTGAAGAAGAGAGGAGTCAGCTCAACATCTGCTAGAGTATGCAAGATCTATCATGGACAATGATACAGAACGATGAGACAAAATGGAATCTCAAACTGCATTGGTGTTATGCTTACTTTTTACAGTTTACACACACACACACACACACATGCACACACACAGTCATTCGCTGAAATTGAAGGAACACACTGCATTTATCATGCTCTATTTCATACACCCATACTCAGACACTTTTCTGAAATGCAGTATACTTCTGGACTCAATAAGTCAAAAACATCAAAAGGTAAGAAAAATCCCTCATCCAAGACACAGAGAGATTTTTTCAGCTTGTGTCAGCAATGAAGAATCTCTCCGGGAGACCTTTCCATGCTGAAAGTATGACATTTGACAGTTTCTGAAATCATTCTCAATTTTTTACGAAGTACATGGCATATAATTCAGTTTGCAGTCTTTGTGCAAAGCTTGTTTTTGAATGACAGTCCATGTCGTGACCCAGACTATTTCAAATATCGGACAGTGTCCGAACAGGCCAGAACATGTCCAGTTCCTAGCACATCCTTGACCACACACTGAAACAAAGGAGCCATGTCTAATCTCCCACTGCGCTTGTCTGAACTTGCCACCACCACCCACCCTCACACACACACACACACACACCAACACACACATACACCCCTTAAGCCAAGCAAGCAAGCGTTGCAGAGGCTCCACTTTTCCGTGACCACATCCAACTGCATCATTTGTGTAAGAATACTTTTTTTGAGGTGGGGGGGGGCTTCCTTTTTAACATGGCAAGCGCATTATATCTGCATCACGAACGGCTAGCTTGCCCTGTGAAGGGGAAACACGAGGGAAAGGGGCCAAGGAAATGGGACTAAGTAATGAGATCTTCCCCTGAGGTGCTTGGATGCCCAGCAGAACTGAACAGAGAGAAGTGGAGAAGCTCCAGGAGAAAGTTCTGAGAGTGGTGGTAGAGAAGATCAGGGTGTGATGATCATTGCAGTAGACTCAGACAAAAAAAAGTGCTGCAGTGCAATCAGGTAAATCCGACCCATGAGTAACAGTCAAGAGAAAGCCTTTCAAGTGGTGTTTGGGAGATGATGATGTTCCTTTCAGTGCCACCAGGGGGCTATTGTGAGCCATGCTTTGAGACTGCTGCAGTTGAAGAGAAATTACTTGGATGCAGTCATACAACAGAGTTAGACAGCACAGTTTTAAAAGTGCAGATGAAACAGCCCCAGGGCACAGTTTTACTTAGAGTAATGTAAGACAGAGGCAATTAGAGAAAAGACACTATGCCTTTGGTGAAGGAGTCAGCTAACTTTTGGAAGTTTCCACAATATTTCTTGTTTTAGGTGGTCCTAAGTTGAGCAATAAAACAGTTAGAAGTATTTAATGATCTAAAACGAAACAAAAACATCCCCATGCACCTTCCTTTATATACACCATTATTTATATAATACCAAAATTAATAGTAGACACAAATGAGCCAGCTGTGCAAATTTGGACATAATTGTAGTAATGTTGTTATTAAACTGGAGGAGAAATAATAACTTCCTGCTCCAGCAGAATGATGCTGATTTGCTGTGTCCTGAATAGCTCTGAGGGGGAACAGAAAATTGGTGTTTAACGGGAAGAGAAGGATAAGGCACTGCATAGCAGGTCTCCGAAATGCAAAGGGTGGGGTGAGGTGAAGGGGGAAGCTGACAGGGGAAAGAAAACCAGAAATATGGAGTGTTTGGTGATGTGATAGTAGTGGTAGTGGGGGGGGGGGGCTGTCTTTTCTTCCTCTCCTAGATTAACAATTAGCCTATAAGAGAGAGGGAGAGAGTGGTAGAGAGAAGATGAAGAACAAAGAGATCTGACTGATATCTCAGCCAAATGGCCTACTTTCTCATGCTAAATATACACAAGGGGAAGAGGGGTGTGTGCCATTGTCTGTCTCCCCCGATGGAGTCTCATGTCAGTAGGGAGGCCCGTGCAAATGGCTCAACGGCAGGACAATAAATTAGAGAGCCTGGAGTGTCCATGCTGTTCGGTGGTCCCACAAAGGCACAGTAAATGTTAATGTATTCTGTGCCACCGATCCACTTTGCCCAGAACAATTCTGCAGCATTGTTGTAAGGGGAGTGCGGAGGGTTGCTGCTCAGGTTCTTTTGGCTAGTTGAGTCAGTGCTTTGGAGGAGAGTGGAGGGGTTGGCTGGAAAAGAGCTTTTTGGCTTTTTGCACGCACAGAAGTGTGAGCTAGTGAGAAGTGTGAGTAAACACAGCATCACAGCACACACACACACACACACTTTTTCACATATTCAAACGGCTCTGACCCACTGAGCACATTTGACTCCAGACAGACCCTCCTAAACGACACTGCTGAACAAAAGACGTGTTTCTTACACTTTTTGCTTTCAGTGTTAAATATATCTCAATAAATGTGTTTTATATCTGAGATGAATACTCAAGATGAAAATCGATGAATTTCATGAGCTGGAGATGGAGAGAGGAAGAGGAGTGGACTGCGGGCACAGAATACAGAGTGAGTGAGATACAGATATGATATGATAGTATGATATTTTGGGATATTTCCCAAGAGGTATTATTAGCAAAAGCTGAGAGGGACAGTCATTTGCTTGTGAACAGTTGTCTCGCCGAGTGGGGCTTAGATTCCACCGTCCTCAGCAGCACTGGGCAGCAGCATGGAGCAGAGTTGGTATGGAGCAATGCTAGTGCATCCTGTTACTCCTGCTGTTATGGCTGGACCCCACAGTGTCAAACCAGCCGTGACAGCGGCTACAGAGTACTTCAGTTTTTCATTTGTGTGTGTGTGTGTGTGTGTGTGTGTGAGAGAGAGAGAGAGAGAGAGAGAGAGAGAGAGTCTGTGAGCGTGTGTTTGTTTGTGGAGTTCTTTACAGTAATGGAATGTATTGATGCCATTTCTTCACATCAAAATTTTGGACCTGACCAGCAGACCAAATATACGGAATAAAAACAACCTGCCACAGTAGCATTGGGTTTTTCATTCAAGAGTTGATAATGACTATGAAAACAAGCTCTCAGAGGTTTCAAATGAAACACATTCGGCCAGAGAAATTATACCTATGCATAGGTTGGCTGGTTTTCAAATCAACACTGAAAGCATTACAAAGATTTCATGCTATGTTAGGTTCCATTTCCAAAATACAACAGAAATGTGAAATTTGGTAAACAACAAAGTAACTCTAGGACAGTGATTCCCAACCAGGGGTATGTGTGCCCCTAGGTTTACGTGGAAATACGGGGATATGTGAAAATATGTAATAATAATTTATTTCCAAGATGATAAATAAATATTCTCAGTCATTTCATATTAAGCCCATCAATAAAATGGTACATGTGCGCGACAACTAGTTTCCCCGGGGAGACAATAACCTGTGGCATTCCGCGCCAAAAATACGTTGTTACGTTCAACTTTTGGAAAATCATCAACACGTATGAGTGAAGGGGGTACTCATGGTCTGACAAAAAGGCTCAGGGAGTATACAAGACAAAAAAGGTTGGGAAACACTGCTCTAGGTAACTAATGGACAGTTCCACAGAAAATTAATTTTTATTTAAAATTTATTTATGTCCATAACGCCTATGAAATGTCATGATATGTCTATGAATGTGTAAATATGTGCATGAAATGTATGATGTGAACAATTATGTGAAATGTTTCATACTTTTTCATGTAAGTTCTACAACCAAGAACAGTGAGTAGAAGAATAGTAAACGCACAGATTTCACATGATGATTTACCTCATACCATACCTTGGCATTTTACTTACACAACGGAAAAGTTAATTTTCTGCGGAACTGGCCCTAAGATTTTTTGGCTTTACAGAAACACTCTAAGGGACTGAGGAACATTTAAGTGGCTTCTCTGTATTTTGTATGATGTTGTAAGACCTGCCCTGCTGCAGGACATTTTGTGTATGTGCTTCAGAGAAAGAGAGCGAGAGAGAAGGAAGGAAGGAAAGAGTGAGAGAAACATGTTGGTGTGTATGATTTATCTGCCATAGCCTCTTCTGTAAGTGTATATGTGTGTGTGTGTGTGCGTGCATTTGTGTGTGTGTGTGTGTGTGTGTGTGTGTGTGTGTGTGGTTGGATGTGTGGCTGGCCTGAATGGCCTGCTGTCTGAGAGTAATGCACACAGACAAACAGGCCTGTGAGTGCTTTTCGGTCACGGTCGGCTACTCTGTCTTGAGCAGGTCTGGTCAGTCTCCACGCGATCTAGCCCTTGCTTCACTAGCTATATACTGCCTTCGCTATTGAGACAGACACTAATGCCATGTCAATATTGTACCAACAGCTCAGCCCCCAGTGTTTGTGTGATGTCTGTTAGATTGCCTCAGGGTGGTCACGTCTCTCAGTCTCAAAAGCCTGTGTCTGCTTTTTAAGACCTCTCTTAGGTCAGTCATGTCCAGACACTTAGCCTATATGTATACATGCAATAGTCTTGCTTGGCCTGATTGCTTTATTTTTATGGCAAAAAGTGCTTGGCCCATTTTTGCCATAATAAGTCACTGGGGTAGAATCAATTGCTGACAGAAATGAGGAATGTCAGCCAGGATCCTATTGTGGTTGACAAAAGGGTTGCTGATATCATATCAAGTGTAAGACCATGTGCTTTTCCCCTACTTTCAATGCTACTATTATTCATCTAAAAAAGAAGATTCTACTTGTACACACATTGCTGGCCTACATAGATGCATTCATGCAGACATACATACATATAATTGTTAAATGGGAAGACAGTAAGTGAACTAGAAAAAAAAATGTTTGGTAAAAAAAGCAGTTGTTCTTTGGCGTATTACTACAGCTATTGTTTTGCCTCATGTATTAAAGCAGACATGATTGTTTTACATAACCACTATTGTGACTCGGCTGTCTGCCCATGCTCTGACATGAGGTAGAGAGAGATCTAGTCCTCTGCTTCATTTCATTTGTGTCTCTTCTTCTCCCAGCTTCGCCTTTTATCTCAGCTGTTTTACACAAGGGAATTATTACTTACCCTGCTATCATGTCTGTGTTGAGTTGAACTGGAAAGGGCAGCTCATAGGCTGGTGAAAACCTTGCCATGCTGTATCTCTGCGACCCCGCATCCCCACCTCACACACCCCTTCCACACACACAGAGGTGAAAATAACAGTGATTGATTGGCTTTGTTGTGGCCTGCTTTGAGGAGAACAACGGGAGATGCGCAGGGCCCTGGCTAAGATTGAGGTTTTGTAAACAGCTTTCTGTCAGCTGGAAGTAATGCCTTCTCCTCTCCGAATGCAATAGTCCTCAGAGAGAAAGAGAAAGAGAGAGAGAGAGAGAGAGATAAAGAAAGAGAGAGAGGGCAATGCAGCTCACTGTGTATTGGGTGAAAAATATTTTGGTTGTGCTGTGTACTCAATGCTTGGCCTGCCATTCTCTCGCACTGTTTGTGTCTTAAGGGCATAAGAGGGGCATTGCGTTAGGACCATCGGTTGGTCAATCTCTCCTTTCTCTTTTTCACTCTCTTTTTCTCCCCATTACTGCATTCATCCATCCTCTTTGCACCTCTTTTCACGATGTTTCATCCATTTACATACAGCTGTAATTTATGTGTGTGAGCAGATGGGTCGAGATGTTCACATGCCCATGCGCAGGAGCCGGAGTATTAGCGTGTATTTGCTTTCGTGAGCGCCAACCGTAAAGCTGAACTGCTGGACATTAAGGCCAGTCAGACGTGCGTGGGAGAAAGACAGGGGATATGTATGCAATTCCAGACTCACTTAGTCATGTACACACAAATGCAGAAACATGCATCACAAACCATGCGCCAAAGGCACAAATGCATTGGGCTATACTATGGAGCTGGTTCGTCTTTGTCTTTTGCAGGCAGGGTAGCAGCAAGCTGACACAAAGCTAGAGCGTGGGTCATATCACAAATCAATCAAACTGCTTATGCTATCAGTCATCAGTCTTTTGGTTGTTTCTTGAAGTTAGAAGTTGTTGTCAGTGTGCTTTGAGAGCATGCAAGCAGTAGAGAACAGAACAGAAATCCCTGTCAAAGTTTACAATGTCAATAAGTTCCACGTCAGTGGGAAAGGTCAATTGGGCAATTTCACTGGCGGGCTGCCGTGGGTACCCATGCACTGCCAGCTGTGATTTACTCTCACTCACCTGCAACCCCCACACCCCCAGTCCCCTCCTGTTCCCATTCCCTCACCCTCTCCCAGTGGCCATTATGGATGCCCTAATTAGTGATTCATTTACTCCCACTGATTGGCTAACGAGCTGAAAGTGGGTTGTCGGTGAATGCAAACAAGGAATGCGCGGCTCTTGTTCCCCCTGGAGTGTGTAACTGTGTGTGTGTGTGTGTGTGTGTGGTGTTCTGTAAGTTGAATGAAGTACAGTTTCTCCTCCCCTCGCACATATAGACACGTGCTCAGTAGTACAGTCTTTTGTTTTAATGGCAGCCATTTGTTTTAGTGACATTGGGGAAATCATACAAGCATTCACACACACCATTGTTACAGTCAGGCTATTACTATGACATCAACTGTTCAAGGAGGAGATGTTGAGGGGAAAAAAATAAAAATTGTAGTCTCCCTTGTGCCTTGACAATATAAAGTGGTACAAGAGTGAGAGGCATGCATTTATTGTGCAGATATTTAATGGTCGGCCGGGCTGGGGTCTCTTTTGCATGCGCGTCTCAGTGATTAGAGCTGCCCTGTGAATGCCCCGTCCTCAGAGGGCTCATGTGGTGCGCAAAGGCAAGGCTTTAATATGGTGAGCATTTCCTTAGCGTGGTGCATCCCAATCGTGGCAGGCCCTGGGGGTGAATGCACAGCAGAAACGATGAGTGGCCCTCTTTGTTGTTCCCACAACACGAAAAAGCACTTTCCCCCTTGCATCCCCCAATCTGCTGTTGTCCTTAACACACACTGAGTCCCTCACCTTCTCTTCAGCCAGAGACTGGATTTATTGGATATGTTGTTTTCATCCGCACATTTGAACCCATGTTACCAGTAATGTTGCCAAACTCTCTTCCATATTATGTGTAATTAGATGGGATCTTTCCTCCCACATAGATGGCACCAATTTGTGCTGTAACTGAAATGAGCTCATAGAAATTATGATAAGCTAACATCGTCTTTTCAGCCTCATTACACTAAAAAAACCCACCTAAGCCAATAACATGGAATTGCAGCATAAAATGAGATGTCCAGCAGTACGGACTGTTCCATGATACTGCTTCCATGGTACACACAGTGCAAAATTGGTGCTGGAAAAAAAAAAAAAGATCAATACAAAATACTTTTGCCTTGTAATGCACAGAAGGCAAAACAATCAAACCTAATATGCCACTGTTCTGTGTTCAAGAAATTGCAACCAAAAGACCATTGAGACTAAATGATATGAGTTCAGTGCAAATGGAGGGTCGTGGGATTTGGGACGTCTGGTTGGCCATGACCAGCCTGCGGGATGCCTGATGCCAACCAATGTCTGGTTGTGTGTGCTGGTGCTACGTGCACGGATACATGACAGAGGTCACAAAAGGTAAACAGCTCCATCAATACGACTGCGTGGCTACGTAGTAACGAAGTCGGAAAACTTCAACAAGTCCTTAATGGGCTCTCTGCATTTTGTTTTAAATTGTCAGAAGTGTATTTTAACTCTGATCCTCAAGTGGGACTGAATGTATTCCACCAGCAGCATGCCCTCGTCTGCATGCAGTCTGGAAGTGCGTCCCCACCGCTGGGGCGTCCCCTGCCATGTCTGATACCACACACTCACCTCCACAGTGCTCTCCTCTTTATCTCGAGCCTATTCACTCCTTGCTAATCAGCTGGAAACATGTAGAACTGTAGAGCACGGCAAAATCACTTGTGTGCGCAGCGGTGAATGTAATGCAAACTTTTTTTCTCATCAGTTCATTTTCATGCAGGAGGGATTTTTTTCACAATTTCTAGTAAAGTACTTTATCAAATGTATGTGATTGTGTGTGTGTGTGTGTGTGTGTGTGTGTGTGTGTGTGTGTGTGTGTGTGTGTGCGTGTGTGTGTGTGTTTGTATCTACCTAGATCTGCATGCTAAAACACCCATCACCTGCACCATCTGACAGGTTGCCTCGGGTAATAGCCCTCCCCCGGTGCTATTTCATTATCGACAAGCCTCCTTTCATCTTCATGTCTTCCCTGATAGATTTTTCCATTCACACGTGTCGATAGTCGCTGACATTTGAGTTGCAGATATGATCACACCCCTGAGACTTTAATTTATAACGAGCACACGTGAAAATGACTGCTCATTTGAATATTATTCATACCTGTCAATCAGTGATGAGGTAACAGGCTCGCCGGCACAAATTAAGCCAGGTTCTCTTCTTCTTACTCTTTTTTTCCTCCCTTTTCCTCGTTGCTCTTTTTTCTCTGGCATATTTACAAATACTTCATGCTAAAGGCTTTCACTATTCTGAAAACACAGACTGATATCATTGTGTTTTGTTAATAAAATAGGCCACCAGTGATAGACAGTGAAATTCCTTCACCGCAGTGACTTATAATTGACCAAACTGCAAAGTCTGAAGGGGTTTGTGTGTGTGGGGAGGGGGTTGTAGGTGGAGAGGCTAACAAGCCATGTTGAGGAGATGACCTCTGTCCTTGACCCAGCTGCAAGATCCTGCTCCGATGATCGCTGAGGTCAGGGGAGGTGACCACTGGATTCTCTGATCTCCACCCCCTTATCTCACTCCCCGTCTTTCACAGCCTGCTGTCTTTCTAGCTGGTGTTAGGCAGTTTAAAATGTGCAAAATATTTGTGCTGTGTGCTGATGATGGATGACGAGGGAGGGCTTTCAACCGTATGAACAATCAAAAAAATAAAAGATTTTGTTGCATGTCTGAAAACCAGAATCACATTTCTCATGTACACGAGTCATGTAACGACATATCAGCCTTACAAATTTCTTTTGTGTGACTGGACACATGTGAAATTTGCCCAGCTTCACATTCAGTTTTAAACACCAACTTTCCCTTTCACTAGTCAATACTACACAAGTGAAATAGTCTGCATTACACTGCTGGATGTGCTAGCACTCTCCCGCATGTACCCACACAGAGCCGTGACCCAGCACACACAGCCTACACACAGCTCCTAATAAGTATGCATGCCTAAGAAGTATGCATTACGTACACAAGGCTTCAGGACTTGAGGATTCTTGTTTTATCCAAGGCAAGGCAAGGTGATCTGGAATATTGATGGAAGATGGTCTCAAATACAAAGGTGCTCTGCCATTTTAGGAAAACAATGCTACCATATTTGGAAATAGCATAATCATATAAAGAGTAATACCTTATAAATAGTTGCCAATATTTTTCCAAATCAATGGCCATCAGCTAAATTGTTACATACAGTACTGCATATTATTATATTGTATTTAACCGGTGTTAGTCAGCTGTGTGTGTGAGCATAGGTAGGATATTTGATTTTTGAGTTTTTACTCTTATAAGCAACATGTTTTGTCTGTGCTTTTAAACTCAGAGCTATGGCCTCCATCAGTCTCTGCCGAGTAACAATTTGTCTCATGTCGTGACTGCTTACCAACAGTGGTGCTGACGGCAGGGTCAGGGCGACGAGGAGTAAATTGACTCTATGTGCATATGCCCAGTCCTCCACCCATGCCACTGAGAGTGTTCCTTCATGTCAGGTTACAGGTGATGCAGACAGTGATCATGGTTGACCCAGCTTCGATTGCTCGGGTTGTCGAGATACAGCGCATCTTCGGATCGGATGTGATAGAGGGGGCGATCTTTGACCCAGCAGCCTCGGACAGTGACCTGTTTCAATCGCCCACTCTGTGGCAGATCTAATAATGGTGGGGCCGCCTACCACCCCACCCCACCCACCCTTTAGGGCAGTGGCTCCACACAGGCGTTGTTTTATCTGGGGAGTCGGGGGTGGGTGGAGTAGAAATGGCACCCCAAGCTGTGTGAAATCAGAGCATGTGTGTCTCCAATAGAGAGCTGGGTGCCTCTCACTGCTGAAAGCACAGTTTAGCAAGTTCATCACCCACCCACCCAAACCATCCGACCCCCACCCCTTCTGCACACATATGCTCTTTCATATACACAACACCGGTGTTTGCTAACACAGTTGTTTGTTCCAGGCGACACAATGTCACTGTAAATTGCACAAATAATTTAAAATAATTGCACAAATAGTTTTTTTTTTTTTTTTCTGTAGAGGTGCAGTTCTAATTTGTGTGTCTGTGAAAAGTGTCTTCCAGAACCTTTAAGTTGCGACACAGGTGTGTGTGTGTGTGTGTGTGTGTGTGTGTGTGTGTGTGTGTGTGTGTGTGCTCATATGGTTTTGTAAGTGATATTCAATGGCTAATCCGTGTGGGTATTTGAGTGCTCAACTCATCAGCTTAAGAGTCTGTCCAGCCATGTCTCAGGGAGTGCCAGGTGAAGAGAGTCTTCCAGACTTACAGGAAACTGAGCTGGCAATGAGCACCCATTCAATCTGGCCTATCGATCCCACACAATCGAAAAAGGGTATTTGTTCTGGTCCAGAGATTCGCTATGGCCTCTATTTTCTTTTTAACTTTCTCTTAGCTTCTTCAAGGTTGTTTTCCCCTAAAACTAAAACAACACCGGACCACAGGGGAAAAGTGTTTTTTCTTTTTTTTTTGGTTCTTTGTTTTTTCTGAACCACGCAAAATCTGTTCATTCTCTCGTTTGAAAGCTTACAGCACAGTCGAGTATCTATGGCAAACCCTTGAGCTCCTCTGTGGAGTCTCATTCTTGTTTATGCTGTCTCCTACTCTAAATGAAGTCAGACACTAAACATTCAGAAAAGCTAGCTCCACATAGACACACCCAGGCACACAGACAAACTGAAGAATAACTTGAGTCTCTGTATTGTGTTTTCAGAAGCTTTAAAAGTACTATCAGCAACTCTTAGGTGATTCCCCCACATTTTGTCACGTTGTCATGCCGTCTAAGTTTTTACATTTAACGTACATCTAACGTTTTTACATTTTGTTACAAATATTAGCGAAATCCTCTCTACATTCCATGTGCAGGCCTACACTGTAGCCAGTTACTCTTTTTGTTGATTGGTTTGTTTCTGTTTCAAATATGAATTGATTGAACATCATCCAAAATTGTTCACAGTAGCTTTAAATGTGTCACACCATCACTCTGTGCCTCAGCTTTAGCTTGTCATCATTTGCTCTGTGTTTGAATGGTGAGAGGGGCTGGTTTCGGGCACAGGGCCTCAGGTATTGTGGCCCCTGCAGGTTACCAGGCCCTCTGCTCAGGTGATGCTCCGTTAGATGAGGCCTCCCCTGACAGTAGATGAGGCTGTGTGCTTGTTTGCGCATCTGTGTGTGTGTGTGTGTCTCTCATCTGCCCCTTCCATGAACACACACACACACCTGCTGATGACCTGGATTTTCAGCTTGACCTCCTCCCTCATTGCTAGTTCTCTATGGCATCATTAGCCTGCAGTAGGTGTTCCGTTAACCTTGGGCCTCTTACATAGTTGTTTTTTTAACCCAGCCCCTGCGTCCTTGGAGAAAAAAAAAGAAGAAAAAAAAAAAAAAACAGGCATGAAGGCCACATCCTGTGTCAGAACCTTGACCATATTCCTGGAAAGTTTCCTGATTATTCACATGCAGTCGATGTTGTGTTTTCTCTTTCACCACGCTGTAATGTTATCATGGCTCAGTGCACAGACAGCAGCCAATCAATGCATATGTTTAATGCTCATTCACTTTAGTAGTGATTGATTATAGACTGATTATAGACTATTTACCTGGGAAATACTGGCAAGGCTAGTTCTCTCTTTTCAATCCAGGTCTGTCTGGTGTCTGACTTGTAGATTTTCCAGTGCTGTTTTAACAAGGACCCCTATGGTGGAGACACAATGGGAGGAGAACCTCGCCTTGAAAGGAGCCTTAATCAGCAGATGATTAATTTCATTAGTCCCACAGTGGGCGCAATAAACCGAGGTTAGAGGAAACAAAAAAGGTTTTAGTAGGTGGGAAATTGAGGAATACATTAAACTGCAGTACTGCAAGCACACCAGGTGGGGGCACCCACACAACATGCACAAGACTTCAGTGCCTGACTGAGCCACATTGGCCGTCACTTTGCTGTGGACTAAGGCAAATGCACTTGGTGCCGTGGAAGCCCAGCCTCTGATCATGAGGTCCACGCAGATAGATAGGAAGCTGTTTTACAGAATGAATAGGTGTGCAGTCCCAGTCCTGTGAAGTCTGATCAAACTCCCAGTGCCGTTAAGGTAGCTGGCGCTAGCCAGTTGTTGATTTAATTTATTTTTTTACCTTT
>JAIFZK010000012.1:6525000-6542500 GCA_027481765.1 Tenualosa thibaudeaui | reverse complement strand
TGATGTACTTGGATGCACGATTGGCAGTATGACGTCATGCGATTCCAAACGCTAGCCTTGTAACAGGCTTTGCATGTACAACTGGTGACGTCAATCCAGTGTGGTGGGATCCAAGCGTTTGCTGTCGTGGGGCTGGCAGGAGATAGGTCTTTGGAGTAGGAGTTTGATTACAATGTGGAACTGGAACGTAGTGGGGAGTGTGTGTGTAGGGGCAAAGCGTATGCTGAATATAGTGTGTGTGACGCATTCCGTTGGAATGGGAGTAAGTGTTTAATTCATGATGTGGTGTAGTGGCCTGAATTTATACTTGCATACACGCACACACACACACACACACACACACACACACACTTCAAACAAACTACATCCACATAGAGCCACACACAGTATATTTAGGAGCTTCCCTGTGATGCATGATATGAAGACACAAGGCATAGGTGATAGTGGTAAGAGATAGAGGGCGGGATTAATGGTGCTGAGGTTTCTTCCTGCATGCTGATTGGCTGATGATAGGGCAGAGTGCACACCCCCCCACCCCCCCACCACCACCACCACCAATGCTGCCCCTGCTGAGAATGCTGTGGAGACAATTAGGTAGCGCTGCTGGGGTTTGTCTGCCGCCAGAGCCCCATGTGCCCATATCACTCGCACGCAAGCACCTCTCTCTCTCTCTTTCTCTCTCTCTCTCTCTCTATATATATATATATCCATCTCTCTCTGTCTCATTTTTCTTTCTTTTGTTAGAAAGAAAGAAGTCAGTATAAATAGTATTGGTTTAGCAGGCCTCACAAACAGTTATGGTGTGTGTGTGTGTGTGTGAGTGTGTTTCATGTTTTCCAAACGATTTCTTTTATGTATGTGCTTGATGAAATTGTTCAGCTCAGCACAAATTTGAAGCCAATGCAGTCGCAATGGGGTAGAGACTTGCATCCAGTCTAGACTCTACTAATCACCCAGTTTATGCATCCAATCTAGACTCTACTAATCACCCAGTTTATGCATCCAATCTAGACACTACTAACCACCCAGTTTATGCATCCAATCTAGACACAACTAATCACCCAGTTTATGGGTGTTTATTGTCAGTGAATGTTTTTGTATGGTTATTAGATTATTTTGCATTACTGTTATTACTGTTATACAGGAATACAGGATTATTTAACTCAGATAAAGTAGATGTAATGCTATCATTACAAAGTGTACTACAAATGTTCAGACTACAATAATGGAAATAAAAGTCCTTGATTGTTATTTATCAGTTTTCGTAAATGGCATGCAGGGGCCTAGAGCGAAGCCATTAGTAACTTTTATTGTTTCAATCAGTTAAAGTTGCCTACTTCTGATGATTTGTGTGAATGAGACTATAACAACGCTCATTAGAATTGGAATATCTCCAAGGCGGTGTTTCTTTAATTAAGTTAAAACGTAACTTACTCTACTTTTTACTTTTACTTTTACTTACTTAATTATTTATTGACCTATTTACTTATGTACTTATTTTAGTTCTTATCACTATATTTTGGCCTGACCCGTGATGAGGAGAAGTAATTTGCCATTTCTGCTGTAACCAGCATCTAAACTACATTTAAAGTTATGTGAACCCCTCTAGTTTCAAACATGTTAGTCTCTAGTTAGCCTCTAGTTTCAAATGTATTTCAGTTAGGGCAGGGGAGCGTGTTTACATCCCCCCAGGGGGTATAATTTCAACATTCAACATTCCTGCTCTTGAGGCTACAGCTGTTATATGACATCCTGAAGTGCTATTATGCAGCAATTAAAATCTCCTCTGTCACCCGTCTCAAATAGTCCTGGGCACCTTTATTTTCTCAGATGGACAGTAGATTTGAACAGATGACACATATTAGTTGAGCAATTAGTAGTTAGTTGAGTGTGTGTGTGTGTGTGTGTGTGTGTGTGTGTGTGTGTGTGTGTGTGTGTGTGTGTGCGTGTGCATGTGTGTTCTTTTTTGTTTTCAATCAACAGCTATCTGTATATCTATTTGTCTGTGTTTGTAGTCCTGCTTTGTGCATAGGTCATGAACAGTGTTTCATCTATAGCACAGGTAGGCCTCATCAGCTCTATAGAGGTCTGTCCATTCCACAGCTCACAGTAGATATTCATAGCCTGAACCAAATTGACATTGATTTATTATTGTTTCATCATGAGTAGAGATCCCTCATACCCAGCTGCTGTTCATTTGTGATTATTCTATATTATTCAGTTATCAGAAGTTAGCTGATTTGTCCACAGACACTCCAGTTGGGATTCTTGCATTACCTCTGCAATCACCTAATGTACTAGCATTTCCTATATAGGATCCTGTTTCGCATGAGTACTTAGAGCAATCACAGCTCACATGGACCTGTTTTATTTCCCCATAGGTTTGAATGTCAGTGATTGATTCAAGTCTAAGGGAAAATACCAGTATGCTAGAGAGTGTATGGAATCAGGTGTTGGCTTTGTGTTCTCCAAACATTTAGTACACACAGAGACACACACACACACACACACACAACCACACACACCTGCATTAAGCTTTGTTTGATTTTAACGAGGTAGAGGTGGCTTGGGGCTTGGTAGCTCATCGATCAGGGGCTCAGCCACTTGCATAGGGATATAGGCCGTGCTGGGGAGATTGGTGCATAGTGGGTCGATGGCAGAGCCTGCCATCTGCATCAGGGCTGGGATACTGGCTGGGCCCAATTGTCTAGAGAGGAGCCGCGGCACTTTGTTGGTTTGGCAGGGAAGATAAAAGCAGAGAAATGGGGAACGAAGAGAGGACGTGCGAAAGAATGAAAAAAAAGAAGGGAGTGATAGAGGGAAACAGATGTGACGGAGAAGGGGAGAACAGCAGGAAAAATGCAAAAGGTGGGAACTAATGAAGAAAGGGAAAGACAGAACAGCATCTCATCCATCTTACCATCTACACTCCTACGCCCTGGTCTAATATTAGCTCTTCAGGCATATTCTACTGGGAAAGCCCTGGACATATGACAAAACTTGCTCTATAGGAAATATTTCCTGTGTCACCTGCAAATCCTCTGCAAGTTTTTGCTAAACTTTTATTCTGCCAAAGTGCAATTACAAGGACTAAATGGAATTTGTGTACTTAGAAATTCTTAGCACAAGTACACCTGTAATTGTAAGTCCTTGTTGGATGTGTATTAAGAATCAGCAACTGTCCAAAATTCAGTAAGACTTTCTATGAACCCAGTATTCATAAAGCATTGTAAACACATGAATAAAGTGTTGTAATCAATTAATAAAGGCATAATTAATGCCATTAATGAATTAGTATACATGTTTGTACATTCTCATAACTGCATGAGACATTGTAATGTTGTTTTATAAGCCTTTGCGACCTGTTGTGTCAAAAAGCATTATAAAGCTTTAATTTGTTAACTGTCATTTTATATACCCAATTGCTAATGGCAAATAATGAACAGTTAAAAGCACGTAGTACATAATCTAAGTAAAGAGAGATTAACACATAATTACTCATGAAAGTTAATGAGGCACCATTGTAGACAATAAGTCAAGTGATATGTTTCCTTGATATCAAGAAACCAAAGAAGCTTTAAAATGCTTTGTGGCAACTTGTAAAAGTTTATATGGTAACAGTCATGAGCACAGCCATGAGAATCTATAAACAGTTATAAATGCTAAAGTCATTAGTTATAAGGCTTTATAAATGCATGTTATGAATTATCTTGTTCTGCTTTTTAAATACTGAGTTAATAGAAGGTGTTACCCAAAATTCCATCAGATACAACATGCTGTATGTACACAATATTATGCTTTGTTACACAGTTTGTTGCAATGTGCTTCATGGTGTATATACCCTGTAACCAGAGCAGTCCTACTAGAGTGTAATCTAAAGTGTTACACACCTTAAAGGGGTAATCCTGTGTGAATTAATCAATAGCCCTGTTGTTCCAGTTCACCAAGTGCTGTCTGTAGGAAAAAGATAAAACATGAATAGCAGAATTCAGAATGACTGAATAGCGAACCAATATCTAAAGTTGACTAAATAGGGCATAGCAAAATGAAACTGACAGTGAGCTTGTATGCCCCATTTTGTTGTTTTATGTCAATTCACTGTTGGTATCAGCACTTGGTGACCTTGAACAACAAGGCTATGGATAATTCACACCAGATATCTCCTTGAAAGCAGAAGATCCTCACACTGCTGTAATGGGTGTTAGGGAATATTGGAGAGCAGTGACTAGCTTTTGATGCACTGCTGTTCATTTATTCATTGCATTGCTTTTATGCAAAGAGCCTCTCATTTCAGGGATACATTTTTATCAGGAGCTTGGGTAGTCCCTGGGAATGGGACTTGTGACTGTGCTGTGGTGTGATCAGAACTTAACCCTCTGCCACTGAAGTCACTGAAAGACACAAGTCCATTGTGTGTACATGCACTGACTATAATGGGCATAGGGAAAAGGTTAGGAGCCTTTAAAACAAAATTTGAGATGGTGTTGAGATAACCACATCGCCAGTGCCAAGGAGGAGAAAAAAAAAAAAGAGAGAGACACGACCTTCATCTCCCTACCAGCCCAAACAGCAACCCTGAGCCACGGGTTTCCTGTTTCGAAGCTGATTACAAGACACTCTTATCACCCTACTGGATAAATCCCCAAGCCCCACGCCCTCAACAGCCCACACCCCAGAGCTCTCAGCCCCTTCACACGTTTGTAATGTCACTTTTGTCTGTCTAATCCCTCCCTCTTCATCAAAGTCACTAAAGCAATTTAAGTGATTGTAATCAATTTTAATAGTCTCTACCTTAAGTGCTAATGAAGAAATGGATTAGAGGCAGTCCTCCACTGCGGCAGCCAGTCGGCAGGGGGTACAGAGGGGGTGGGGAGAGAACAAGGAGAACGAGGGGAAGACAAGGAGAGCAAAAGAGGGTGTGGAAAGAATGGTAACACTGCTAGAGAGAAGAAAGGAGGAAGACAAGAGATGGAGATAAAGAAAGAAAGAGAGAGAGGGAGAGAGAGCAAGCCAAGCGAGAGGCTAGAAGCTTGCCGCCTGCCTCATGATCTTTGTGTGTTGTGGCTCGTATAATACAATTACTAGCTTGTCCCGGCACTGATGCCAGAGATAGTGTGTGGCTGACAGCGTCTCAAGCTGTCTGATAACAATCTAGGTACATGTTCACTCTGCCCGGGGGATCTGCACAGGTTACCAACCTCACAGAGAGAAGGAGAGAGAGAGAACAACAGAAAGTGTGTGTGTGTGAGAGAAAGAGAAAGAGAAAACAGATATAATGAGTCTGGTGCCTTATGTCAGTGCTTGCTCTATGCTCTCAATTTTGTTCTTTTTTGAATCTTATTTTCTTTCCTCCTCTCTCATCCTCTTCCTCCATCACTGTGTTCCTCATCTCACCTACTGGAGGAAAAAAAAACTGCACCGCTCCTCTTGCACCCCCCTCCCCAACACACACACACACGCACACACGCACACACACACACACACACACACACACACACACACACACACACACACACACCATCAACCCCCGGCTGCTTGCTGTGAGACTCTAGCCCTCCTGCTGTCAGCTGAATTTTAAATCTCATTGTGAGTGAGCTCCAGTCTCCACAGCAAGCCACCCACACCACTCACACACGCACACACACACACACACACACACACACACACACACACACACACACACACACACACACACAGACACTGACACTCCCAAACACAAACACATCCCACTCCCACATCCCAACCTCACCGAGCACCCTAGCCGTCTCCTGCTGCCCTCTCAATGCCCGATGGGGCCCATCCAAGCGCACAGACATGACGGCCTCTGGTGCCCCGCAGTTGTTGCCGTGGTGACCAGGCCGTGGCCACCAAGGAGCGAAATGAGACCTGACTGTGCATGTTGAAGGACGAGGGGGCAGCTAGGAGGATGTTGTGTGTGTATGTGTGTGTTTGGGAGGTGGAGGGGTGTTGGCTGAGTAATGCACATGGGGTTTGGGAGGTTTAAAAAAGGAAGAGAGTTGCACTGTTGAATAGCAAGAGGGACGTTTACATGCCTCTCTCTCTCTCTCTCTCTCTCTCTCTCTTGTTCTCTCTCAATAGGACAGGTTTTTGGTTTTGATTTTTGGCCCCCCCACCATCACCCCACCCCAGTAAATAAATAAATACATGAAATAGTCAGTCAGTGATTCACCACCCCTCTCTTTCCTTCTCCCCCCTTCTATCTCTGTCTCTTTCCCTTGCTCTCCTCCTTGCTCTGCACTGATCCTCACAGTAATGAGGTGATGAAGAGATGGCTGACTCTAACGTAAAATGATGTTGATTTTCCAGTGAATGACTATGAAATGCGTGGCCACTGTGAAGGTCAGCACTGATAGAAAGGGTAAAGGGATTTGTGAACTTGTAAAGTGAACACACACACACACACACACACACTCTCACACACACTTCCATCTACTTACATGTCATATCCAAAAAATACATTTGCTTACATTTGTAAGCAATCCAATGCAGAAACACACTTGATGAAGCTCAAAGAATCACTGTCTAGACCCACTTAAAGGGATAGGCAAATTTACTAATTTTCTCCTAGAGTTAAGCAAAAGGACTTTTGGCTTTCTCCAGTTCATCCAGGTGTTGTCTCAGTCTGACGGTAGTGTTTTTAGCGTCAGATTAGGATATATCATTGAATCCTTTGCTTGCCACTAGGACCTCATCCATTAGCATCTTGCTTAAAAGTATCAATAGAATTCCAATGTTTTTCCTATTTAAAACTCATCTCTTCTGTAGTTACAAGGTGAGCTAAGGCCAATGGAAAATTAAATGTAATGATTTTCTAAATTGTCCACCTCATCTAGAGTTAAGCAATAGAGTTTTACCTTTCTCCAGTTCATCCAGCCATTGCTACTTAAAACTTGACTCTTCTGTCAAGGTGACTTGTACACATTTAAATATCGGAATTCTATGGACACTTTTAAGCAAGATGCTAATGGGTGAGATGCTAGTGGCAACCAAAGGATTCAATATAATAATCAATATAACCTGACGCTAAAAACACTACTGTCAGACTAAGACAATGGTTGAATGAACTGGAGAATGGTAAAACTCAATTGCATCCCTTTAAAGTTATGAAAAAGTGTTGCTCATTCAGTCAGAAAGCGCAGACATGAATAGGACAACACTCTATTACCAACATGACATAAATCATGAAATACAATAGAAACACTTAAAAATAATTGCTGTGGCTGTTCATATAAGGCATTTGGAAAAAACAAACAAACAAAAAAAATTGTGTTCTTGTGCACTTGTGGTGGTGAAAAATGACTGGACCATTAAAAAATTAATGGGTGGGACCACATTAAGTGTATAAAATTGACAAGACAATACAAGCAGACACACACTCTCTCTTTCACACACACACACACTTAAGATGCATCTCACTCATTGATTACCATTAGTATCCTAATTATCGTTTATTCAGTTTGTCCATGTGCAGTAATGTCTTTGTTGTGATCCACTCCAAGGCAAAGTAAATGCTGCACAGTCATGTCTTATGTATGATTGCAATCGATCCAAGGAATCAATAGCTGAAACAACCCCAAAGGGCAAAACTCATGCTTAGGACATGCTGATATCTTTGAGACTTTTGAGTGCTTTGGTTTTCATGGATAAACTGATGATGAAATCAATGGCAGTGATTGATTTTCTCCAGTGAGTGCTTTCCAACCCAGCAGGAAATAAATTAATAAATAAAATAAATACTAGAAATAAATATCTGGTGCAATTCCAAAACATTTCGTCCTTGCCTCAGACACAGTACACAATATTTATACTGACGGTAGAAAACAGGACCTGTTGATTAATCAAAATAAAATTGGTAAGACTTTTTAATAACTTGCATTGATAAGCCATCACTGATCCAGTATTTCCTGTGAACAAATCATTACTTAATCACAACACACACACACACACACACACACACACACATATATATATATATATATATATATATATATATATATATATATATATATATATATATATATATATATATATATATATCTATATATATACACACACACACACATACAGTATGTAGACTGGGAAAACTAAGGAGTTAGTCTTGACTGAGCAACTCTGATGAGGAGTAAAGGCAGGCAAAAGTAATTAACTAGGAAAAAAACAATCCCCACCACAAACGTTCTTAAATGAGTTGTGCAGGGTAAAGTTGCTATTCTATTTTCTGTGTGTTTTCTACAATCTCACACCTGCAGCAGTGTGCTGCTTCTAATCCACAATAATAGGATTGGGGGGGATTTCACCTACCCAAGACATCCCCTTCCATCTTGCTCCACTGCAAGACTGCTGGCAAGCAGCGATAAAAATTAAAAAGGGGTTGCAGGGGGGAGAAAAAAAAACACAAAGAGGAAAAAAAAGAAAAGATTAAAAAACAATACCTAAACAGAGTCTAATAATAGCTTGTGTTGACATTTTAAGTTGTAAGCAGTTGTTTGTGATGGTCTCATCTGAAGTTGCTATTTATTACTGCGGCTCTTCTTTCCTTTTTGGTGATTCAAGGGTTTTTTTTTTTTCTTTTTCTGTTTCATTGTTTTATGTCACTCTGCTTTTGGCATCATGCGATGTGATGCACAGGGGCGTGCTGCTACATGTTTCATGCATGACAAAGACTGCATGCTCAAAACACCCACACACTTATATATATATATATATATATATATATATATATTGCTTACCAGTGTATACCAGATATCAAACACACACACGCACATGTACATACACGTACACATACACACACGCACACATACTTCCCAACACACACCTATGTGAATGTGCTATGCGAATCACTGATGCTGTCAGCAAAGTTTATCTTACTTTCTCTCATGTTTATACCTCCACTCTCTCTCTCTCTCTCTCTCTCTCTCTTTCAAATCAAATTTCCTGAAGCTATGCAACTAATTAAATGACATCACACCATTTAGTAAAGGCTTACTTACTAAGACACAGCTGAAGCAGAGGGAAGATATTTAATCCACCAATTAAGGCCAGTGCGTAGTTGCTGTCCCCCCGAGGCATGGATTAAGGGGAATTGGGAGGCAGAGCCACCCCTCACTGTTCTGTATGTATGGAACATTAATCACCCTTTATATAAATATGCCAGAGAACCCCTGTGCATGGCTGGAAAAAAGGGCTTCATCAAACAACAAGCAACGGACAAAGGTTGAGAAACAGTGTTTTTTGTTTTACTTTGGACACGTGTGCACACACACACACACACACACACACACACACACACACACACACACACACACACACACACACACACACAACCATACAGGGAGAGTGAGAGAGAGAGAAAGGGTGGAATGGAGAGAGGTTGAGGGAGAACAAGCACACATACATACTCACATACATACTACAAACATACAGTACAGTGAGAGGTAACACACACACAAACACACACACACACACACACAAAGAAAGCACAGCTGGCCAGCAAGATGAATTGCTACTGCTGAGTTATGAGAAAATTCTCTGCCATGTAACAATGAGGCTGTGTGTGATCCTCTGTGCTTTGAACTTGGCTGCTCTGCAAATGCAAAGGCCCAAAGATTCCTTCTATCTCATTCACTGGCCACCATGCAGCACAAGACACAATTCCTGTTTGCCAGAGATTCTGACACCAAAATGGTGGGCATACTGAACCGTCAGCATCTCGTTTCGTATGTCCCTTCACATGTATCTGTAATCTCCCCTATGCCAGCAGTGTTGTGGTCAGTTGTATGAATTAAGATTGAACGTAGCTGTTGGGCTACATCCATCAGCAGTAAATAATGGGTCTCTCAACACTTTGAAGTCTCCCTCCGGTTACCGCAGGGCATGGTGGCTGAATGGTACCAGTGTGTGTTTGTATGCATCAGTCCACTCCTTAGAGAAACTGAATGTGCATGGAGAGGCCCTTACCCTGGAAGAGTTTGTCTGAAAGACAGAGGACGTGGTTCTAATCCATTAGCACTACGGCACATTGAAAGAGGATGCATTTCATGTCCTTGACCCACCAGCCTGGAAGCAGGTGTATTGAACACACACAAACACACACCTGAGCATCTTCAAGAAACTGAATGTTTGGTGTGATTATTCAGTCGATGCCAAATGGAGGCAAACAAACCAATGTCAACAGCAAAAAAATGAAGGAAGATGTTTACCCATCACCAGGTCCACTTGTGCTACAGGATGCAGGTGTTGGTACTGTTGCTGCTGGGGCTCATTCCGATGTTTATTCTCATGCAGAGAGTCAGACCGTGATGAAGGCTACATTCATGCAAGCAGCTGCACTGAACCACTGACACATCTGGTGCATTTCATCTAGAATATTCTACTCAAATCCTTCCTCTAAACCTGCACAATTAAGTCCCTCATGAATATGTTCAATCAGGTTGTTGATTGCAGCATGGGAGAACACGCTGTTTCACTTTTGGGACAACTGTGAAGTGACTGCTGTGAAATTAAATTTTGCTAATTTTGGGATGGCAGTGCAGTGTGGGTGTTGTGTTTCACAAGTTCACAGCTTTAGACACAAGGGAGGCCCTGGTCCTGAAAGCCCAGATGCATATCACACTAGCCAGTTAGCCTTGCACACATTGTGAAGCCAGAGCACAGAATCCATAGTCTATTGGTCAGTAAGATGGAGATAATAAGGAGAGAATGGGTACTGGGAGACAAAAGAGAGATGATAAAGGTGAGAGAGACAGAGAGGGATGGGAGAAAGGTGGATCAGGGGTGGTCAGTAAGCTGGCATCAAATGAGCTCTTTAAGGCCCAGACATTCTCTCCCATCCACCCATTGACCTACCCCCCCCACCCCCCATCCACCACTACCAAATTATGATAATCTGGACTGTTAGCACTGGCACCTCTCCCTTTCAGCTGTCCTGCCCTCCATTCTCCCATGCAATCAAGGGACCCAAGGGTTTGCAGATGGCCTTGTCTAGAAGCATGCTTAGAGTAACACTCTAACTCTGGCTAGTCACGCTGGGGCAAAACCAGCCCCGGGGGGGAGAATTAGCCACTGCTAATTCAGTGTTCGCATGGGCCACTGGTGTGGATGGCCCCCTGGGCCACAGTAATAAGGGACCCCAGCAAAAGGGGTGACGCTTGGTAGTAACTGTATCAGAGGGCAAATGAGCGAAGAACCATCACTCAACACAGTCACAGCGGCCAGTGATGAGCTAGTGGGCCAGCGGGCAGCCTTTATTTTTCCTTCCCCTCCCGCTTCCTCTTTGTGTTTCGTGTCTACTCCTATGGGGGGTGTAAGCAAGTGATAATACACAGACCAAGGTGACTGTGAAACGTGGAAGCTCCTTGTGGGCTTTTTTTCCTCTGTGGCATGTTTGCCTTCCAATCCAACACTCCTCGCTATTCAGCAAATGCTGGTCGGAAGCAGGGTTCCTTTATGCAGTTTTGTATCCTACCCCTGGCTCTCTTCCTCCTGTTGTTTTCCTGTTGATGTGTGCATCTCCGCAGGAGATTAAGAGGCCAGGCGATAGCAGTTTGCCAACACTAAATTTGCCCACAGTTTTTCTGCAATCACATTATTGCCTACGTGCTTCCAGAAAAAGGACTACATTAGTCAGCTTTTTTCCTAGGAAAATTGTGCTTCCAAGAATAGTCTTTTCATAAATCACAAAAGAGCGTTAAACTCTGTTAAAACACTGGGCATATCTTTTTAGAAAAGTAGTAACCAGTGTAATCAGGATCATTAATGCATTTTGAAGTGGTAGAATGTACTGTAGTTGTATATCTTGAATTGGTATAGCATTTTAAGAATCCAGCACTAAAGAAAATAGTAAAAAAAACTGAAACAGTAATGAAGAGAAGAATAACAATAACATCTGTAATGTTAATGCGCTATTATAGTTTACCTTACTGTATCCAGCAGGTGTAGTAAATGGGTCATATGAAACGTATTGTAATCTTTCCGTTGTGTTGGCAGAATATTTTCCATTTCAGTTACATAGTTTTCATAATTCAACCATCACATCAAATGCTCAGCAGCCAAGATCTCAAGATGACAGGCTCCCCCACATCCACATCCCCACCCCCACCCTAGCCCCAAGCCCAATCCTAATCAAGATATCTCATTACCAAACCTTGTTTTTATATCTTTCTGCTAAATGAAGCATTACAAGGCTGAAGAGGGCAGAAAAACAAGTAAGAAGTAGTTTATGACATGCAGTGCTTTAATTCACTTCAAAGGCTTTTTCCCCCTTCTCTTCTCTGCTCTCTGCGCACACTGTCTCTGTAGGGCAATGCACATGTCCGCTCAGAGGGGATGTATCACTGGAGTGTGAGGAAGATTTTCTGCTCGCCTGGCAGAACAGTGCAATAGCCAGGCCCCTGAGAGGGTGGATGGACAGGGCCTCTTTCACACACTCCCCCTGCTGCCGGAGCTCTAGTATTAAGCCCATGACCATACTGTCAAGGCAGGTGGGATTGCTACCAAGACGGTTTGAGTTTTGATTTACATCCATGGACCATAGACAGAGAGAGAGAGAGAGAGAGAGAGAGAGAGAGAGGGAGAGAGAGAGAGATGAAAGGCAAGTGTAGGTGAAAATGGAGGTGGGTTGATGAGGATGGGTAGTTGTAGGGAACACAGGGAGTTATGGGAGAAATTCTGAAATGGTTGAATAGGCTGGGCTATTCTCTCCATAGTCTTTGCAGTGAACAGCTCACTCCATATTCATTGGTGTCTGTGTGTGTGTGTGTGTGTGCGTGTGTTGGGACAGAGGCTGAAGTTTCTGCCAGTACCATCCCATCCCAGACACGGCCCGCCAGGGTGGCCAACTGTAAAGGATTACATCGACTCAGCCGTATACATGCCAGTAGGCTGAGACTTATTAAGCAAACGCAGGAGGCTGCGGACAGCCTCGCCTCCGTATCTGATTTAGCGCCACTGAGCACTGGCCGTTTTCTGCTGATGCCACACCACTGACAGGTTAGCCACCCAGGCCACCACCAAAAGAGAAGCGGCCAGTGATTCATGGCCAGGTCTAATGAGACTCAAAAAGCAGCACAGAGCTGATGATAATGACAGAGGTTATTTACATGAAAGTGATTGGCCAGGTGAAGGCGGTAGGATGTCCCCACTCGTAAACACCCGCTCCACCCCCGCATACACATGCAAACACATACACACACATACACACACTCACATATACACACATAAACACCCGTCAGAGTTTTATGAGTGCGATAATGACCCCTTTTATCGTCCGTTCTGCATTCACAAAGTGACATTCTAAAGGACGACAGTGGAGCCGCCTCTCAATGATGCAGCCATAGATCAGGTGATTGTGAGTGAATAAGCAAGACGTCAGGCAAGTAAGGGGTGTGTTTATTGGGGCATTTTGTGTCCTGTGGCAGGCTTCCTGACAGCAGCTTTGCTTTGCTTTTCCACAGACGCCTGCAAAATGGACTACTGAGATCTAACAGCTGTGTTTCATTCAAAGTGGCTCAATCACATTCACTGGCAGGACTTACTCACAAAGCTGTAGCTTAGGGCTATTAAGGACAATTGTATATCTGTAGAGCACAGTGCATGTGAGTTTGAAAAATGTAAAAGCCAGATAGTGAAACCACATCTCATTAAGGTGGATACTTGTCATGCTGAGCTAGTTGAAGGTGTATGCAGGCTACCACAAATAACAAAATTTTTTTGTTTGTTTGTTTGTTTGTTTGTTTTCCAGCAGTCAGTATCCGAAGAAAATTGCAATGCAAATCCCCTTGTGCAATTTGCACTACAATTTCACACACTCATGTTCTCCATGCATGCATTTCTTATACTGGACTTGAACTGACTGAACACATTGTGAAATCATGGTAATACCACAGAAATTCGGTGGTTTTCTTCAAAGATGGTTGTGTAGCTAGTATCTTTTCCTAAATCTAATGACAAATAACTGCTCTTTCAGTTCAGCAATGCATGCAGGGCTGCACCACTTTTGTTACTGTGATGTCAATTGTTTACCGTTTTTTGATTGGTAATATGAGTCTTTGTTTAATTATCTAGCAAGGACAGTTACACCCCCATGGTTCTCACCAAGGTAATTACAACCACATACAAGCATTCTGCACAAAAGATAATTACGTGGGATATTCTGTTTGTGCGAGCAAGCAGCTGCAGTGCTGAAGAGGACCCCACTTGCCCCATGGGCTACCACAGGAGCAAAAGCATGGGGTGGAAAAGGAGGCTTTACAGAGTTGTCTTTAAAAGAGTCACTTGTTCAGCTGACAAATGACTAGAGCTGGAAACAACAATACTTACCTCTTGAGAGTTAGTAATGGTGAGCTTTATTGGAGTAACTGTGTTTCTGAGTTTTGTCTCCTTTTTTTTCTCTGTATTGCCTATCCCATGGGCCCAAAATGCTGCAGTATGTGTCTGAGGGAGAGGGCAGTCCCTAAGTCCCACTCCCCAAGAATTTTTGACAGTTTTATTTGATGAAAGGCATGTTAAGTGACATAAATGATAACAAGAAGTAAAGCTCATCCACTAGGTAGAGTCCACTATTGATGAGGTGTTAAGAACAGTCAGGGACTTAAGTCTTGACTGCAGTGGCGACATGCTGATGGGGGAAGGGAGGTTTCTGCAGTATTTGCTCTGCGATAAAAGGGGAAACAGGGGGGTGCTGGGAGGCCCCTAGGTTTCAATGCTGCATACTGCTCGAGTGGGTCTGGCGATAACAAGCCTGTGCACATCACTCAGAGGGTGCGTTTCAGCACCTTGGAGAGCTCACAGAGCCTACACACTGTACTACTGAGAGCACAGTGCTCAGAGGGAGTGTTTCAGCACCTTGGAGAGCTCTGTGCATGTGCAGAGTGCAATACAACAAGGGCAGCATTAGATCAGCCTGAGTACAAAGGTAGAGGGCCCTGAAGCTATGTTCAGCTCTCTGCTGTGAAGACTAACCCTGTAGCCACACAACATAAATCAAATCAAGCTAAAACTGTTGTCACTCACTTTTTATTCTTTTGCTTTGTGCTTTGTTTTACAAGACACTTAGATTGATGACTATTCTGTGAAACTGCATGTTTTTTTTACAAATGTGCTAGAAATATTGTTAATTGCTGCTGCTTTTATTCAAATTTATTCACCATCATCAAAGCCCACACAAACTAGAGGGCAAGATAATGTATGGTTGTAAACTAGGCCTGTGATCACTACTATTGATGAACCAATGTGCCACAAATGAAACCTTAACACGTCTCTCAAGTAGGGGATCAATGTCTCATTGATGATCCTTTATGGAAACTGAAGAGGTGCACACCAGTACCACTTGCAAGCCACCCCCCCCTTGCAAGCCCTCCACCACCACACACATTCAATCGTTAGGGCTGGATAAGGGAATCTCCGGGCCAGTTCAGTTCTCTCTCCCTCAAAGGCCCTTACACTTTTACAGACCCTCAAAGGAGAGGTCAGTTTCCAGATGTCTCAGAGCGGGTCTTAATGAAAGCAGTTGGTATGAATGGAAAGCGACCCATAATGTCATCTCTTCTATCTTCTATCCACCACCTCCCCCCCTCCTATGGATGATTATAATTGGATTCCTCCCCGGTTTCTCAGCAGTGGAGGTAATCCGAGGCTCGTTAGGCGCGTGCGGTGGCTCTGAGGGGGAGCTGGAGTCAAAGACAGTCTCAGGGAGTGACCTTAGGCCAGTGTTGCATTGGAAACTTCACCGGGGCCCCTTTTTCTTTCATTACTCTTTTCCCTTCTTCCACATGAAGGCCTCAGCACTCTCTTCTTTCCATCCTTCTGCAGACATCTGCAGACTCTCTCCCTTCTCTTTCTCTCTCTCTCTCTCCCTCTCTCTCTCTCTCTCTCTCTCTCTCTCCCCCTCCCTCTCTCTCTCTCTTCCTATTTTTACCTGACCCTCACCCATCTCTCCCTTCTTTCCATTTTTCTTATGCATCCCTTCATCTCTCTGCATGCACTTCCACCATTTCTTCTCTCTGTGTGTCGCTTCTTCTCCTTCTTCTTCTCTGTCCTCTCTCTCTTTTCTTTCCCTCATTTTTTCCCCCCTGCTGCCTATCCGGCTCAAATGATGGAGGGTGCTTCATATGCTCCAGGGCTGGCTTATGGAGAGCCCATGGTTCATTAAGTGGCAGTGGAAATAGACTAGAGAGGGGCGGTGAGATTTAACCCCATTAGGCCACAATTACTCTCTCTCTCTCTCCCACTCTCAGGCAAGCCCTAAACCTTTTAGGTCAATGGGGAAGTCTTTGTGAACATCTGCCCCAGCATTCCCCCCCTTTTTTTGGTCCCCTTTTCACACTATCTGCAGAGTGTCACTGTAGAGTGTTCTGGAACCTTCTGAAGACTCTAGTTTTAATGAGAGCAAATACATAATGTCACTGTCTTTGAAAAATCGCACACAACCGCTTCCTAGCGTCCAGCAAGGACATTGGAGAGGGTGCGTCGCAGAAAAAAGAGAGGGAAGAATAAATGTTTCATTAATTACTCTTTTTTGTATTACTCCTTCTGCTCAGGAAAGATGTAATGACACAGTCATCAACAAAAGGGCTGCCAACATGAGACAAATACTTCCAGGACGACACTGTATCCAATGACTACAACAGATCCATATCGGCGTGTGTGTGTGTGTGTGTTAAGGGGGTGCGGGAGTTGTGTTATCATCCCAGGAGATAGAACAAACAAAATGAGTATGCTGGAGGATAATTACTCCCGCACAGAAAGCCGCCTGAACACGTCGGAGGATTTCATGCCACAGCGTGTGTGTTTGTGTTTGTGCGTGTGTGTGTGTGTGTGTGTGTGTGTGTGTGTGTGTGTGTGTGTGTAGGTGCGCATTAAGCCTATTTGTCCTCATTTCTTAGCAAGCCTTTAAGGGATTTTTTTTTTGCAGTTATGGTCCTTGAAGATCTGTATACTACTTATCTTTTTCTATTTAGTTGTTTATTTATTTTGACATAGTGAAGCACCACGCTCTGACCCTTTCTTTTTCCTCTCTCTCTCTCGGCTCAGATTGCTATCAGAACTCCGCTATCAGCACAGTCACAGCTATCGTGTGCTAAGTGCAGGGGCTCCACACAGCAGAGGGGATCTGCTCCACACAACACTCACTTATTTATGTACTCTTTTGTATTCTGTCATCACACCAGATAAATATCTAGCTTAATTGCATCTCCATGCTCCAGAAAGGGAGAATCTGTTTGTGTGTGTGTGTGTATGTTTGTTTGAGCGAGTGTGTGTTTGTGTGCATGCTCGTGTGTGCTTATAAATGCTTGTGTATGTGTCTATGTGTGTGTGTGTGTGTCTGTTGTGCTCTTTTGTTATGCAAGTGTTTGCACCAGCAAAGCGTCTGTCTGTGTGTTGGCCAGCGTGGGGAAGCAGGCGAGAGGCAGAGAGGATGAGGCAGCCGCTGGAGGGCCCATAGACTGGAGCTCTGGCTCAGGCTTTGGCACGGCCAGTGTTG
>JAIFZK010000012.1:6517500-6522500 GCA_027481765.1 Tenualosa thibaudeaui | reverse complement strand
TTTTCATTGCCATCTCCATGTTTCCATATGCTGTATTCAAAGAAGGTCATTGAATGTTTTGGTGTCTTGATTGAAATGGTGTGTTTACCACAATAAAATGAATCAAATGATCGCAGGAATACATACTAGTGTCTTTGATTATTCTAAATTATGGATAAGGTGGTGTGGTCTCTGTTTAGTTTTAGAATTAGTATTTAGATTGGATCAATGACACCCTTTGAAAAGCTTAACTTAGGATGTTTTGTGACATATTGAAACATATTTGGTACTCAGTACTCGGTACTCAGAGCCGCTTCCTCGTAGTGTTTTTGCCTCTTTAGTATATTCAGTGGCAATCTTTGCAGATTTTTGCGGGAACATCTTGTGTATTTGTGATAACACTGAATAAACCATGAACAAGCCTGTCAAACTAGCAGAAGACTTCATGTAAACTACACAGCATCAACAACAACTCTTTTCAAGTAAGCTGTAGGTCTGGGAGAGGTATGTAATGGAGACTTCCTCTGCTTATGTTCTAATTCCCATCCTCTTCCTCCCCGTCTCTCTGCAGCGGGAACTACTTACATATTTGGGCGGGGCGGCGGTCTCATCACGTACACATGGCCACCAAACGACCGTCCAAGCACGCGGGCGGACAGACTGGCTCTGGGCTTCAGCACCCAGCAGAAAGACGCTGTGCTGGTGCGGGTGGACAGCTCCCAGGGGCTCGGAGACTACCTGAAACTCCACATCGTAAGTAGGACTGGAATGCATACAATAAGACCAACACACACACACACACACACCCACACACACACACACACACATGCACACACACGGACATATCTATTTGCTTTCACATTTCACCATCTGCTCACACACACACACACACACAAACACACACGCTGTGGCATGAAATCCTCCAACATGTGTTCAGTCGGCTCATTTCATATGTCTATAAACCCACAGACAATAACAAAGGTCACTGTTAGTAGGATATTTCATGCAAGCTTTCAAAACATTCCTCTTACTAGAAGCAAACATTGCATGGGCACACATAATCCCTTCAACAAGCACACATGTGCCCATATTCTCCACACCTGAAAGCACACAATAAAATCACTGATGATGATGATGATTATGATGATGATTATGATGATATATGTTGATGTACATGGTGAGGACAGCAGTGACATCAGTCCACATGATTATGATGATTGCCGTAGTACACCCTCTCGCGAGTGTGAAAATGGACTGTGTGTGTGTGTGTGTGTGTGTGTGTATGTGTTTCCAGAGCCTCTCCTTTGCTTTTGTAAATGGCTCACATCCCCACATAATGGCAAGGGCCACACATCTGGCTTTTCAGTCAGCTTTGCTGTCCAACCACATGTTTGTCTGTATTTCATGCAAGTGGTGAGAACATTACTGAGTGTGTGTGTGTGTGTGTGTGTGTGTGTGTGTGTGTGTGTGTGTGTGTGTAGGGGAGTGGGGGGTGGCTAATGGAGGTTGCTGCATGCAACTCTGACCTGCCTGCATTTTTTTGCTGGCTGACTGCTGACCTGACTCCCCCATCCACCCACTCACACACAGAAAACACAGAGAGTTAAGCACTGAAAATGCATGAAGGTGCACTAGAAACACACACACACACACACACACACACACACACACACACACACACACACACACACAGACAGACTTCCATGCAGGCCAGAAGAGGTCTAGATTATACAGAGAAATACAATCAAAACTTAATGCTGAGTTACAGAAGACAAGATCTAAAACACACACACACACACACACGCACACACATTGATGTCTACACATTCTTTAAAGGACTGATTATGATTAGCAAGAGAGAGGTGGTGAATATATCAGTGTGTGTATATATATATATATATATATATATACACGAACATACATACTCTCTCATGCCTGTATGTGTGTGTGTGTGCTGAACCCAGCTACACTGTGCTCAGTCTGTCGATCTCAAACACGCTGTGACACCCACACACCTGTCTTGCTGACTCACAGCTGGTGTCAAGGTGTTCTGTGTCAGCGCCCCCCCCAGGCAGGTCGAGGTGACTGCACACTAGGAGGGAGGTGAAAGCAGCGTGGCAGTTTGTCCTGAGGCCACAGACACACAGTATGGGGGTGTAGGGGTAAAAAATCTATGAGAAAACAACAAGTGCTCTCACGCAAGCTACAGCATCAGATTCACTTGAACATTATGCCACAGGAGACAGGCACACACACGCACACACATACACGCGCACACACACATACAAACACACACAACAAGCAAACAAACCAATAAACATGCAGGTTTAAAAGCATACATTGCGTGACGCAGTGCAAAAGATATACACAGTGGCCTCTACACACACACACACACACACACACACACACACACACACAGACACAGTATAACGCATCAAAGTCACTACAGAGAGCTGCAGGATAGAGGCATGACTAGTTTGAGAGCGTGTACAGCTGGGACCTCCTGTTTTCTCCTCTTATCTGGGCACGGACCCTCCAACACAACACATGTGACGTATCTGTCCTCTTTTCAACCTCAGCCAACCCTCTCTCACACCCACCCCCCACACACACACCAAACCAGGCCACACAGACATGGACCATGCTGAACATGCCCTTGCCAGACCCCTAGCAGCATGTCCTGACAATCAGGGCTTGTTTAGGAGCAAGAGAGAAGGAGAGAGAGAGAGCAGCACCTCGGTGACGAGAGCCTGATTTCCATGTGTGGCCTGACTCAGGCGCTCTTACAGGGAGCCGGCCTGCGATAACGCGTGTTATTAGAGCGGGGGCAGTCAGCTGTGAGAATCCCGTCTCCTTCCGCGCCACTGGGCCCTCTGAATGCCTTTCCTTTCTTCTCCTGCCGTCTCCCTTGTTTTGTTGCTTCTGCCCCCCAACTGCCACTCCTCCTGCCTCTCAGCCCTTGCAATCTTCAAGCTTTTTAGTTCTATGTTGTATTTTAGGTGGGGCAATGGAGGAGACTCAACAAAGAAAGCAATGAGGTATAAGAGAGAGATATCAAAGAAAAAAAGACTGAGCAAGAGAAAAAAAAACACAGAGAAAAGAGGGAAAGACAGGGAGGGTAGGGACTGATGAAACATTTGTAATGGGGTCTACTGCAGCCAGTGCCTTCACTATAGTTAGTGTTGAGAAGGGTCATGGCCACAGGGATATACTGTTGCTGGCTCCACACATGTTGAGAAGGGTCACTGACATGGGCATGTTCAAGAGACTCACAGGCGCTGGAGGAGTCAAGAATCTCACTTTCAAAGCAGAGGCAAGTGAGGAGGTCGTTCTCCACTGCTCTATGGAAATATGACCTTCACCTCATCTAGGATGAACCAGATGATGATGATAATAATAATAATAATAATAATAATAATAATAATAATAATAATAATAATAATAATAATAATAATGGTGAAATATACTAGATTTTAATATATAATTGATGTAGTTACTGTAATACCTCTCTGCATATGGCTCTTTAAATATTTAGATTGAATGTGAAAAAACAAAGCTAGAGCTTTTTTAGTCAGAGAATTGAATGTGGGAAAGCATTGGATTATTCATTTGGGGGGAATAGAATCAGAAAAAAAAATATTTGGCAGAAGTCATGTTGTACAGAAATCTGCACTGCATCTGCAATCAATAAATGTGACCTAGTTAGGGCTGCTCCATTTTCTGAGTCCCTCAGCTCATCAGTTGGAGTCTGCTCTGCTGATGCCTGTCAAGCAGGACGTTTGCTACCCTGGTGAGAAATAAAGATTCACACATTGAAACATCTCACACAATTTTCACTCAGAGATTTTTAGATGATTTATACATTTACAGATAGAAAGTAGTTCCCTCAAACACACACACACACATATAAAACACACACACACACGCACGCACACACACACACACACACACACACACACACACACACACTTTTAAATGTCCTTACACTACAGTGCCACGAAATGTAGCAATGGTCTTAATGTATTTTAGGAAATGTGTGTGTGTGTGTGTGTGTGTGTGTGTGTGTGTGTGTGTGTGATGGGATTAGAGCAGATTTCAATTCTTGCCAAGCCCCCCTCTCCTTGTCTAACATCCGGTCTTAATCTTCCCCTGCCGTACAGGCAAGTGATAGGACAGCCAGTGGGGTTTGAAGG
Source organism: Tenualosa thibaudeaui (assembly GCA_027481765.1). NCBI lineage: Eukaryota > Metazoa > Chordata > Actinopteri > Clupeiformes > Clupeidae > Tenualosa > Tenualosa thibaudeaui. Next base: position 6,518,328 of record JAIFZK010000012.1, on the reverse strand, counting down.
ACACCACTGCGACTCAACACTAATCGTCAGACAGGGAATTTTTGGGATGTAATGTAGTCAGAGACGGTGATTAAAACGTGTCTGGGGGATATTAAAAATGGAAAAAAAGTATATGGGGAAAGAAAGCCGCACCCAAGCATGATATGCGGCACCTATTCATTGCTGAGGGCTTATTAGCGCTGAAGTGAAATTATGAAATAATTGAGAGAAATAGTGTCATTGGATAATTAGTCAAGCTGTTGCTTTTCTCCATGCAGTGTTGGGAGAGAAGGGCAGTGTTGCCTGCTCTGTAATTGGCCATCTTCCCTTCCTACGTTTGGACATCTTGCAACAAGGGAGTGTTCTGGAATTAATTGTGCCAATGCTAGGAGTCAATTCCAGGCAAAATATTCATGATACTATTATGCAAAGCTGGGTATTATGGATGTAATACTCCATCCTTGCCATATGGGAGCCTGGGTAATGCCCATGACATGTACAGGAGCAAAGTATCCCTTTAGACTTCATCTCAACAAACAACAGCATGTACAGTGTATCTCAAGCTTCTGTTTGTGCCTTAGTGTAGGTGCTTGTGTGCTTGTGTGTGTGTGTGTTTGTGTGTGTGTGTGTGTGTGCGTGTGTGTGTGTGTGTGTGTGTGTGTGTGTGTGCCAGTGAGTCTGTCTGTGGTATGTGCCTGTATGCCCGCACTTGAATACTTTATGCTCGTATGTATATTCACTCAATTTTTCCTCTATATGTGGGTGTGTATGAGTGTGTAGTTGTGAACATAATTGTATGTGTGTGTGTTTGTGTGTGTGTGTGATTGTGAGTCTCTATAAAGGTATATG